>JBBPTZ010000002.1:0-192797 GCA_038094315.1 Phylloporus cf. tubipes
CAACCCCAGCAGCAGCCCCAGCAACAACCTCAACAGCGTCCTGCATACCCTTGGTCCGCCCGTCGCCTCGTTCTCCCTCCTCCCCTCGTCATAGCAAAGCCTGGTGTGGCGTCACCAACCTCCCCTTCCCCTCCTCCGTTTCCTCGCTATGGCCACGCACTTCCAGCGACTGCTTCCGCTAACGGAGAACTCTATCTCTTTGGTGGCCTTGTCCGTGAAGCAGCACGCAACGATTTATACCTCTTCTCGACTAGGGATTTGAGTGCAACTCTCGTACAGACCGCAGGGGAGATACCTTCTTCCAGAATAGGTCATGCTAGCGCCATCGTCAGCAGCGTATTAATTGTCTGGGGCGGGGATACCAAGACAGATCCGACGTCTGACCCATCCGAGAAACAAGATGATGGTCTTTATCTCCTTAATCTTGGTGGGTATTCCGCCTCATATTGCTTTCTGTTCTCCAAAACTGTCACGGGCTTTTTCTAACTTCCCCGTGTTCCCTTCCTGCACAGTGTCCAAGGAATGGACCAAAGTATCCATGTATGGGCCCTCGCCATCAGGACGATACGGTCACGCCGTGACTATGGTTGGAACCAAGTTCTTCGTTTTCGGTGGTCAAGTAGACGGGGAATTCATGAACGATCTGTGGTCGTTCGATCTCAACACATGTAAGTCATCCACCTATATTTTTCTTCCAATTGACTTGGTCTCATAAATCTCATCTCACCCTGCGTGCATTACGATGTCTGTACACTCCAATAGTGAGGACCCAAACTCAATGGGAACTCTGTCAACCAACGACCAACGACCGGCCCGCTCAGCGGACTGGTCACATTTGTGTGACATACGGGGACCGCATCATTGTGTACGTTTGTTTTTACGCCTTCGTAGCTATCATTAACAGCTGCCATTCATGCAAGCTTTGGAGGCACCGACGGCCAATACCACTATAATGACACATGGGCATATGATGTCAACACGCGCAGATGGTCAGAACTTCAATGTATCGGCTTTATCCCTTCCCCACGAGAGGGACACGCTGCAGCGGTGGTGGACGACGTCATCTACATTTTTGGAGGGAGAGGGGTTGACGGGAAAGATCTGGGAGATCTAGCCGCATTTAAACTATCCAGTGAGTTATCGGTACACATTCGCAGCAATGATCTACACTCTTACGAAGCGGGCACTGATGATCGCTCCACAGACCAACGATGGTATATGTTTCAGAACATGGGTCCTGCACCAAGTGCAAGGTCCGGTCATGCAATGGCTTCAATGGGAAGTAGAGTTTTCGTACTCGGCGGCGAGTCATTCACACCTACGAGAGGAGATGACCATGGGATAATCCACGTTCTTGATACCAGTTCGTCGATCACGCATTGTATAACTCTACAGATCCACTAACATGACCCAGAGCATATCAAGTATCCCGAATCTAACAAGGTGGCGCCGCCCAACCCGAATGGAAGCACAACCAATTTGGCTCGTAAATCATCTACGACACCGTCCCCATCGGGTGGCCAGCCCGTACCGCCACCCACGCTAAATGGGATTCGTGCAATGTCCCCCACGGCTCCTCAATCTGACACAGAAGACCTTCGACGTGCCATGTCCCCACCTGGAACTCGTCCAGGTACGAGGACGCCAAATGACGCGATCTCCGTCGCACCGGCCCGGAATTTCGTGAGCACATCGAACTCGAGTACGAATGCGAAAGTCAAAGCTCCAGTGCGGCCCCAACGAGACGAGGAGGAAACCCTCGGGACCGATGATGGGCATGCCACTGACACAGGAGTTATATCAGAGCATGCAAACGGCGTGTTAACCGGTACGAAACCAGCGGACCGAGCACCAACTCCCACAGATTCGCAAGTGCAAGCACAGCGTGCAAAGAGTCCCACTTCACTTGGGATTACTGGCAGGGCAATGTCACCCGTGGGAGGAAGCATCGATGATCATGGTCATCAGGCGCAACCTACAACAACAGGCGTCACTGCAGGCTTGAATAGCAACCTGGCTGCGCGTAGTCCTTCGCCTATTGTTGATAGGAATAAACCTCCACTGGACGCGTTCTATCAGAGCTCTCCTTCTGCCACTCCGTTGGGTAACAGTTATGCACACTCTCACGGCCATTCGCAGCAGAAGTTTGGAAGCACTGGTAATGTGACTGCCGACCTTATTCGGGATTACAAAGCGAAAGAAATGGAGGTGGAATTGCTGCGCAAACGGGAGGCATGGATGAAAACGGCGCTCTTGAAAGCATCTCGGTCTGGTTTTGTACAGGTGGACGAAGAGCTCTTTGAGGCTGAAAACTTCACGCTTGAAGCATCCACCAATGATGAGCAATCAAAGATGGCAGATATGATCTTGAATTTTAAACATTTCAAGACACATATACAGGTGAGTATATTTTCTAAGATTGTCTCTACCACGGGACAATCTATGGTCGTGGTTTATTGCAACGTATGCTGATATAGATTGCGTAGACGACATTAGCCAGTCAGGCGAGAGAAGCCTCAGATCGGATTGCGGATGCTGAACGCATGAAATTGGCTGCCATTCAAGAAGCAGCGCATTACCGCGCAAAGCTCAATGCATACGAGGCCAACACACATTCAGATGTTGCTCGTGCTGAACGCGAACGCGTTGCAGAGCTCGAACGATATCTTGCTACTCTCATGGCTGAACAGACGAGTACGCGCCGTAAAGTCGATGAACTAAGCGATTCTTTATCCTTGCAGACCACTCTGCTTGAACAGGCTGAAGCGCGAGCAGTAGATGCGAACAAGCGTGCAGATACGCTAGAGGAATCTCGCGATCGCAACCTCCGCGCACTCTCTGAGCTCCAGGCCAGCCATATTGCTATGGAGGCTGCCGTTCGGGACCACGCAGACCGTCTACTTGCGCAGACGTCTCTGCTGGAGCAAAAAGATGCCGAGCACAAGCAGGTTAAGAGTCAAGTGCAAGAACTCATTCTACTCCGGGATCAGCACATCCGCGCCTTAGATCAAGCGCGCACAGCACTTCAGGCACAAACTTCTCGATCTGAGGAAGTTGATGCAGCTCACCAGCGCGCGCGGAGTCAAGTCAGTCAGTTAGAGGTCGAACTTGCGGAACTCAGAGGCGAGCTTGAAGCACGTACATTGGAGGTAGAGTCACTCCGGGTCCGACTAGCAGAAGTGGAGAATTCGTGGGCCAAATCACGTGAGGAAGCAGACGCATTCCGGGCGTTAACGACTGGAAGCCTCGGAGAACTGCTAGATTCCCACCGCGATCTCCGAGCTGATGAAGACAGGCATGCACGTGCACATGCTGAGAAAGTTGAGGCTATGGAGATGGAAACTACCGCGCTCAGAAAGATGCTCAAAGAAGTTACGCAGCGTCTGGAGGAAGCACAAACTGGGCTTGATGAAGAGCGCCAGAGAGTCCGAGACTCGGAATCTGAGCAAACTTTTCTGCGTTCCCAAGTGGTCGGACTTCGTGCTCAGCTCTCCAATTCTACCTTGGAAAACGGGCGTCTACGCAAAGACTTTGCGGAGAAAGATAAAAATCTTCGTGGAGCCCTTAAGGAAGCCTCTGATTCAAACGTGCGACTGGCAATGCTCCGCAATTACCTCGCTGAAAATGGTCTTAACCCGGAGTCTCCAGAGTCCACTACCCGTTCTGATACTTCTCGAGTAGCTGAACTTGAGAAGCAGCTGGACGAGCGTATCCGGCTTCATGAGATCTCGGAGCGCGAACTCGCGCAGGTTCTCCGAAGAAAACAGGAAGCTGAGACTCAGATAACCACCCTAACGTCACAGTTGGACCGCTCCCGCTCCAGGCAGAGCCCAATCGTTGAGAGCGACTCCGCCGCAGAGGCCCGAGCTCTTGAGGCTGAAAACAAGCTCGAGGAAACGGAGCGCAGCTATAAAGCGAGGATGCAGCAGATGGAAGAAGACTACCAGCTTGCCGTTCACTACGTGAAGTGAGCTACGATATAATCATACTTCACACAATCCCTTATGTCGTTTCCTTCATGCAGAGGCACTGAAAAGATGATGCGGAGGATGAAGGACGAGTTGACAAGGCAGAAGACAGCAAACACTGCCCTGCAGGCGGAGCTTGATACAGCACGTGGACGCTCAAGCACTGAACCTGGATCACGGACACGTGCCAACGGCAGTAATACACCTTCTGACGACGGCCACGATCTGCTGCGTTCCCAGCTCGCCGAGGCACAACAACAATCTCATCGGCTAACGAATGAGAACATGGACCTACGCCAACGGATAGAAATGCTCGAGAAGGACTTGGCATCGATGAGAGAAAACCTGATAGTCTCTCAGCGAGAATCAGACGACCGTTACTCGCGAATGGAAGAACTCGAACACGAGGTTGAGAGGCTTAATGCAACATTGGCCATCTACCGGAAAGGTTCGGACGAAACGGCCGTCGAACAGCTCACCCACGAGAATACGAACCTTAAACGAGAGAACGAGCAGCTTTCCCACAAGATCCATCTTCTTCTAGAAGTTGACCAGCCTTCTTTCAATCGACCGTCGAGCATGTCCAGCTCAGAAAACTTTGAACATCTCTCCAACGAATTAAGTGATTGGCAACGGCAGCTCGCCAGTTCGATGAGTACGCGCCGGCCGATGAGCGACTTTGAATCTTCTCCTCGCGGACATGTACATGCAGGTTCACGGTCATAACGCCTGTTTGTTGTATCGCCTCCGATGTTTCTTGCATATATACATTTCATACCATTATTTCCTTGGTTGCTTTCCTCGATACTTACATTCGTTTTGATTTGCAACTTGAAGGTCACGACAATAATTCTGTTTCATCCAAGATATATACTCAGCATGAAAAAAAGGTTGTGATGCCAATACTACGTGGCCTTGGCAGCCATTTGGGTCCATTCAATTGCCTTCTGCTTCACGACAGTAGCACCTTCCTCGTCGCCCAATCTACGCTCCAGATCTAGCCATTTTTTGAAAAATGCCCTGAATAGATGGGAAGTAAGTGGAACACCAGCATAGGAACACAAATAGTACTTTGCTTTGTGGCTCGTCATCTTGATTGCAAGGACATGGTTGAACAAGTTCCTATAACACCGTCGAGTACATTCAATGGATGAGATTTAATAACGTACCGCAAATGTTCAATGTCTCCTTTGCCAACTTCCATGTCCGTGTAGACGGACCAAATGTCCCATCGTTTGGGATGTGAATCCACGATACCTTCAAAAATTGTTCTCCCTCGCTCAGCGTCGCCAAGCCTGTACTCTAGTTGTGCGAACTTGGATATCGTTTTGATGTCTGGCGAGTGAGATGTTCATCATGCAAGAATACGAAAACGCCAACTTACGTTTCCGTTTCTCGAGACTCTGCAAAGAGCGTGACAGAAGATTGCGTGCATCATCTACTAGCCCACGACGAAGATAATGTTCACAGAACAACGCCCAAACCTTTGAACTTTGTCCGAACTTCTTACACGTTTGCTTGTATTGCTCTTCCGCTTTCTATTGCATTTTCAGGCAAGGGTTGGACGGCAGTAGATTTAGCATACCTCATATTTTTGGCTTTCATCAAAAATGGCTGCGAGCCGTAGATAAATCGTTTTGGAGTCATTATACCGCACCGCGTCCTTGAAGACAGTTCCGATGGTAGCATCTGTACCATATACGTTCTCCAAATTAAGGAGTGCTATCCAGACGTTGAGCTTCTCTTGCTCCTCTCGGAAATGGATGGTTTGGATAGCACGCTTGCCAATCGCTCGTGCCTTATCCATCTCGGAAAGTTGTAGTTGGAAGGACATGTACTGGATCCAAAGATAAGAGGAGTTGGGAGATCCCAAGAGCATTCGTTCAAAGTCGGCGTTCGAACCAGGTAGCTTCGTCTGCATATCACCGGTAGCATCCATCTCTATTTCCTTGCGCCTTTTCCGCTTCTTCTCCAACGACTTCGGCTCACTATCACTTTGATCTGAGGGTTCTGATTGAAGTCCCGGCTCCTCGTAGGGTCCTGTATCATCCACGAACCACTGGAAACCGTGAACTTTGAGGGAGGGTACATCTGAGTCCTGATCCCCGAGCGGGTTTGGCGAGCTGATGAGATCATGCGGCGCGAGATCGATTTGCGTGGTAATGTCGCCATCGTCATGCCCATCGTTGTCTGCGAGTAACTCTGAGCCGGAGTCATGGGGCAACTTTTCATCGGGGTCACTTTCGTCGAGTGCTCCGTACATTTTGTTGTCGTTCGCGATGCCGCTACCCTGAAACTGTTCAGAGTCTGATTCCAGCTCAACTTCGTCACCAGCAAAGTACGAAGGCTTTAGGCCAAGCGAGAGCTGCTTCTTCTCGAGATCGCGAGAAATAATAAAAGCCCTCACGCGATCACCTTCGCGAAACGTACGGAGAGCGATCGTGACGTCCGCGTCCTTGTTGTCCGAGAGCTGAAAAAAAGGGTAGCAAGAATAGTGAAGGTAAGTGTAGCTTACCTGGGACTTGTGACATAGACCACTAATCTTCGAGCCCTCAATCTCGATGAAGATCCCATATTGTTCGATGCGCTTGACCCGACCAATAACCTTTTGACCCTCTCGAAGATCGCTGAAAGCCAGTGAGCTGGGTGGTGTGCGTGTCAGGTCACCAGAACGGAAGGTCATTTCGACCTTCTTGCTCGTGGTATCAACGCTAGCCTACTGTCAGTGAGTTCGGCCTGGCATTACAACGGACGAGCATACTTTAAGATTCGGCCCCTTACTAACTGGTTCACAGTGAACCGACCCTTCCAATCTTTTATGTACTGAGAACATTTTTCAGCACTTTGACGTTCAAGACGCAAATTAATTCATACTTCGTCAAAGAGTTCCTTGATTTGAACCCGAGCATCGATCCCTCTCCCAAGCATCACAAATAGTCCATGTTCTGCGACACTCTTGACGAAACCCCTCACAGTGTCCCCCAGTTTGAGATCGTCGATGCTGAGTATTTCGCGGTCCACTGGCTGTTTGGAATCATTCGGTGAAATCCTAGATGCGCGCGTGGAAAGGAGTAGATAGTTATTCGATTTGTCGATGTCAATTACTGCGGCTCTCAGGATGGTGTCTACAGAAGGGAAAGGATTTCCAGTTTCGTAGTCGTCCGAGGTGTCAGTTGGATGCAGAGAACCAGAGATTCGGGTGGTGAGCTTGACATGAGCACCGTGCCGCGCATATCTAGTCACTCGTCCACCGACGATCTGTCCAACGGTGACGTTATCCATAGATAGAGCGGTTTTATTCTGTCGGTCAACTTTTGAATACCCAGTGACGATGACGAAACCTTTCTCGGGGTTTCGAGAAATCACGACCAGCGAGGAAACTGGAGCACCTGGTTTCAGCGATGCCTTGAGCTCTGGCACGGTTGCATTCCAGTGGCGCGCCAAGCCAGAGAATGAGACGAGCGCACGGACATCGGATGGCTTGAGCAACAGTAATACATTTAACTTGTGTAATTGAGTGACGACACCCTCGACAGTGTCCCCCATAAGAACGCCAGATATGTCAGTCACACCTGAAGTGAACGAGGATGTGGCTTGCCGGATGCTGGCGACTATTTGTTGTGCTTCCAAGTGTACAGAAATGATGCGCACTTGAATTACCTTTCCAGGTTCATATACATCGGATAGCCTTGCGCCAGTTTCGCTGGTGAAACTATAATGAGAGTGTGACTATGCACATTCAAAGGATCGTACCTAGCTTCGCGTGCAGGGATTACAGCCTTCACATTGTTAAAAAACTCGACCACGAGATGTTTGTCTGTGACCCGAAAAATGACCGCGTGAGTGAGAAGCCCAGCTTTGGCATCAGAAAACGAGGTCAAGATAGGGAGTGTGGTGTCCAACAGTGTCTTTTTAGCCGTCAATACGACACGATTCCGCTCTGGATCGACCGTGAGCACCTTAAAGTTGTTAAGTATGAAGGAAAGTTAAAGCGACGACGTTACCGGCACGTACACGGCATTTTATATTTCCTCCGACCTTGAACCTCTTCGACGGATGCTTGAGAGGTATATCAGCATAGTGCACAGGCCAGATCACTCCATCCACGTTGCCAGATATCGAGACGAAGAGCGCAGAATCTGTTAATCGCCGTATTATCCCCTTCAAAATCTCACCAACTTGCACTTGGCCAGCCTGTAGAAACTTCTGTTCTAAAACGGATGGTCTCAAAGAGAGCTGCAAAATGCCGTCGAAAGGATGATGGCCAATGACGCGCGCCTTATGAACACTGTTCATTCTCCATGGTCCAGATGAAGTTGACAAAGTGGTGATATGTTCATCACAGACATGCGAGATCTGAGTCTCATCAGTCAGAGTTAAGGCGAAGCACCATTGGGGCGCTTACATGAATAAAACCATCGTGCTCGGATTGTATCTCTACATATAGCCCTCTCTCTGATTCTACCCGCCGCACCTTGACCGAGTCCAGGACAGCCCCTACAGGGAAAACTGCACACAAAAGCTGGCCACCGGGCGTACTTTTGGGTCGAAGTTTGATGTGGTGTTCGACAAGTGTGACGACGAACCGAGGTGGAGCTGTCCCCGGAAGATCGTATAACACTCTTGCCTTTACTTTTTGGCCCGTTTTGAGAGATCTGTATGTCTTCGGCAAGTGAAATTCGTCAGCTGTTGCGTCGAAAAAGCCTAGTATCCGCAAATTAAGGCCATCAGGTACTACTGCAGTGACCAAGGATTGCACCAGTGACCCCGGCAGCACAGCTGAAGCATTGGTCGCCTCGGATACCTAAAACAGATTCAGCTTTGCTAATGGTATGCGCCAATGACCAAGTCTACCGAAGACGAGACAAGAACGTCGGGGTCGTTGGTGAGAGTACAAATACGTCCGTTCGATGACATCTTCATGACAGCGGCATTTAAAAGTGCCCCAAGCTGTAGTCTCGACCCTTCAGCACTGTTCTTGTGGGCTTCTTTAAACGACAGGAATCCAGAAGACCCAGATACACCGAGATCGAGGATGTACCCATGGTCCTCAACACTTTGCACGGCCGCGCTCAAGGACTGACGTACGGTAAGAATCTCGTCTGTTCCATCGCATAAAATGACTCACATATCCAGGTTTCAGGTCAACTTTCTGCACACCCATGTTAACCTTTTCTGGGAAGAGACTGAGCTCAACCCTTCTACTGGCCTTGATGGCGTCATCACGAACACGTCCAAGTCCGGTTACATCTGTTGCACCTGGGACATGTGTGCTCACTACAACAGCACGGATGTATTGCCCAATGTGGAACAGATCTGCCAAGTCTGGAATCTGGACAGAACTTTCTGATGTATTATCATTAAATTCAGCATCGGTCGGGGACTCTAGTCGCTGGGTGAGCTGGGACGTAATTTGAGTAATTGGGACGTGAGCAAAGAGTTGGTTAGGCAGGGAGACCACTATAGCAAGTGGTTGTATCGACATCACTTGGCCGAGTACCTTCATCCCTGGAACGAGGCGCTGCGGAACATTAGCATCCAAAGCGCAAATTCGGTTCAAGGCGTACCCTATAATTTAAGTGTTCGACACGGAAAGCATCTTTTTTCCCTATCTCGACTTGGGTATGGCTAGTTTTGCCTTTGGCGTCTGACTTGCGTTGTTTACGCTGCACCCGGCTCTGCTTTGGAGACATCGGTTTAATCGCTCATGTAATCCCGGAGCGGGAAACTTACAGCGAACAGCTCCTGGTCCACTTCCCTAGCTGCCTCTACGCGAATAGTCTTGACCTCGAGCGGTGTCAGGGCAGTTCCTCCTCCGCGCGGAAAGTCAATCTCTTCCAACGTCGTTGCAGATGTAGAAGGGACCGTCGAGGTCGACTTCTCAGATGACAGCTTGGCCTTTTTCGATTCCGGGGCGAAGGCACCATCATGAAGATGGCGTTTTCGTCCCACCATACTGACTCAGATTTGCAGGACAATTCGGCAAGGGGACTACAAAAGAGAAGTTTTGGCCAATGGCACTGGCATCCGAACTGGGCAACTTTGGCAAATAACATGAGCAAACCTCTTTCAACTTTGACCACCAACGTCAACTTTCAAACCCAAAGCTCGAGGCAAAGCACACGATAATGGGTATACGATTTTGCATTATCCGTTCTAATGACAACTTACTTACACTCTTCTAGATTATCAGGTTTGTTCGTCTGCGTTGGGGTCGTCCTCGTTCTTTACCTTTTATGCAGAATCGCGTGGGTTCCAAGTTTGGAGGTGGAGGTGTCGCCGGGGCTTCGGAGACCAACGTCGACAGAAGGGAGCGCCTTAGAAAGCTTGCGTTGGAAACCATCGACCTTGCAAAGGTACGTATGTGTATTTTTGTTGAACATACCTCTAATATCTCGTAGGATCCTTATATTTTACGCAATCACCTCGGATCTCTCGAATGCCGATTATGTCTGACGCTCCACACGAATGAAGGATCATATCTTGCGCACACACAGGGGAAAAAACATCAAACAAATCTCGCCAGACGAGCGGCCAAGGATGCAAAAGAGACCCAGTTGATGGTAGCCCCAGCCCAGTCCAATGTACAGCGAAAAGTCTTCCTCAAGATTGGCCGGCCAGGTTACCGAGTGACGAAAGTTCGTGACAGGGACACTGGAAAGGAAGGCATGATGGTGCAAGTGCATCTTCCCCAGATTAAACCCGGCGTTATCCCCCGACGGCGATTCATGAGTGCCTGGGAACAAAAGAGGGAGCCACCAAACAAGGCATACCAATATTTAATTGCACGTCCTTCTGGTATGATCGAACGGAACGAAAGCTAACATGCCATTAATAGGTCGCTGCTGAGCCGTATGAAACTATTGCTTTTCGTATCCCAGCGAGGGAGATAGAAGACGAATCTGACGACGCTGGGTATTGGAATTGGTCACATTGGGATCCCGACACAAAGCAGTACACCTTTCAGTTCATGTTCCGCATGTCTTACTGATCGTCCCTCAATGTATATACTTCTCACTGAGGGTTTTCATCTCTTCCTGTCCTGACGGGGTTGTAATCAAGTTTCACAATTTACGTCCCGAAGTCGGAAGGTATTAAGGACGAACATACATACTTTGTCCATTTATAACGCACGAAGCATTCTCGTTGGGGATCAGTTACGCTGCCCATAAGTTTGTTCCATTCAGTGCGCACTATTGCTAAGAATATCAACGATGATCGATGGTTCACCCATGCCGCGCCGCTTTGCATGACTTGGACGCCTAACGCATCGGCATACGTCCCAGCGAACGGACTAGCTCACGGGGTATTTTGCTACACTCCGGGCGAAATGCGAATGCGAGATTACTCTGAAATAGGGATCATCTATGATGAACGTCGTCTGAAAATGATCTCCGCCGCCCGATTGGGTAGACAGTTCATCTGGAACCACTGGTCTGGAGGTCGTACTCCGTCCTTCAGCTCCATGTCATAATTTAACACCAAGTGAGCCATCATCGTGGTCATCACGGTTGAAGCGAAGAACCGCCCGGGGCTCCGCAAGGTCAGATTCATGGCGGTCAACTAAAGACGGTTTGTGGACGTACCAGGCCCGACTTCCGTGCCCAAATACCAAGTAGACACGATTAGTGGATGAGAGTCTTGATTTCCGTGATGATTCCTCTCCAACCTCCTGCCTTGTTAAGAAGCGGAATGCATCAAATTCGGACGCGTTTTCGTAATAGCGATCGTCAAGGTGCATAGGCACAGAAGCTACGGCCAGGTGAGTGCCAACAGGTATTGTTGTTCCATCGGCAAACGTAATGTCTTCCATGGCTTTCCGAACGATGGGGACTACGGCAAACGACGATCAACATCTTGGCCATTATGGCACGAAGAAAAAGACCCACAGAGACTTGTGCCACTAATTCTTTGGGACTCCCTCAAAAAACTTTCCATTTTTACCAACATCCCCATCGAATCCTTTGTCCACCCATATTGCTCTGTTACCTCTCGCACCTCCTTGCGCAAAGGTTCCATGTATTGTGGATGTGATGTGAGATTCAATAAAGCATGGGTAAGGGTCTGCGTCATGGCGTCAGCAACATTCTCGTGTAAAGAGTAGTACGAACCAGAGCTGAAATGTGCAGAGATGCAAAGTTCAGTACGAGTATCCGTAAGCAGATGCTGCGTAGATTCCTATCCTCTGGTTTGGACGCCTGAAGAAGCCAGGTGATCATATCATCCTACAACCAACATTAGCTCGCGCATGGTAGGGAGGAAAAAAGCGAACAGGTAGTCCGTTGTCGGGGTCGAGTTTACTGTTGTATCGTTTTAACCGTCCCTCTACGATAGGTCGCAGTAAGTCCATGCAAGATTTGAGGCTACTAGGCGTATTGGTCAATATGCGACCAATGATTCTGGAAGTCAAATAGTCCACATCGTCGTGCACATGAGCAGCAAGAGATGTGCTCACGGGTGTACCAGCTTTGGAAAGAAGTTTACCAGACTGGCTCGAAAAATTATCTGCAGAGCAAAGTTTGAGAGGACTTGGGCGAATTCGGGAGACTGGCCTACAGACAGATGTGAGTGATCACTTTGCGACGACACAAGGGCCGGCTTACAAATTGGTAGTCCTACGAAAACGCGGTTGCTTGTGCGGCATGTTGCCTTCATGACCGCGGAATATGCGGGGACGCTCACCCAGCCTATTGGAGCTGCAGTCGGTTCCCTTTCGCAAGACTTTGAAGCTCACCGAGTTCACCGGGAGGAAGGATTTCTTCGAATGTCTGACATATTTCGTGGTGAATGTCAGGAAAGAGATTTCCAAGCTTGCGTTTAAGCTGGCTCTGAAGGACGGCGACATGGTAAGGATGTGTCTGTGCTTCAAGGCCGAAGGTGTATTTGACTTGAAGAATCTAAATGTTGTTATGTACGTGAAGGTCAGCGGAAGAAGAAAAAACACACGTCTCTCATTGCGTGATCAAAAGACAACTTGTCGTCGGGGATTTTGCGCAGCTCCTCTACGAGTCCAGGGCCAGTGAGCACGACGATCCACCGGTCCATCATCGGCACTCTAAAGAATTTGTCTTTGTGCTGGCTCGAGGTGAGACCACTACGCAGGAAATCCTTCTCGGAGGACGGACCAGATCATAACCTTGTTGGACCATGGATTTGGCCTGAAGAATGAATTTTGCGGCGCCGTAGTAAGACAGAAGGGGACCCGATGGTCCGACCGAAGGGATACTATGGAGCTGCACACGAGTCGTGGTTAGCATGCCAACCATGCAAGGTGCACACACCTTGGACGGCCATCGGATGCGATCGATGAGAACTGCAGTTACAAGAGCGACAACGAGACCGTATAGCAGAAGTGCGGAACTGATCATGGGTGGAGCGTCGGGGACAGAGGGCTGAGGCGGAGGGCATTTCGGGCCATGAAGTGAGGTATTTATGTCGGAAAAATGGAATTAGAGTTGGGACGCTCTCGACAACCGGCTAGATTAGATTCATGGGAGTCGGTAGAGTAGTAGATCGCAGGGTTTTCTGCCCCGTTTTACACAGCGTGTCGCTCGTCATGTCAACAACCTCCAAGGAAATTCAGAGCCGAGTCCTTTGCGAGGGAGATGAAGTTCTTCGGACGGTATCAGAAAAGGTCGTGTAGCCAAGGCATCTCCGCGTTTCTGACCTTTTCGGGCGTCGAACCTCCGCACAGGCTCAGGAAATGAACGGACTCGACAACCACGCGACGAACTAGTACGACGAGGATACGTATTTGGGCCACAGTAACCTCATAAGTATAGTCGCGTAATATCGCGCAAGGAGGATACCAGCTATTTCGTACGCGCTTCGAGTCCGGTATGAAAGCAAGTACATACACGCTCGTAACTATTGTGAATATCAGAATATAGGATATCGATTTGCCTCCATGCAGCGGCGCACAGCGCCATGATAGTGTCCGGGGTAAAAGTACAAACTGTGGATAGGGAGTCCTCGAATACGAAGCCAGGGACAAAATGGATGGTCGGAGAGAAGACCGACCGAACGAGTAAGCCAGGCTATTTCCGCCATCAAAAAATATACAGTGGACGTCAAGGGGACTAAAGGAGGACGGAACCTCAGATATCGTTCTTCCGTTTACTCAGCTTTCGCCGTGTCCTTTGTGTGGCTCCTTTGGCCTCGTTCGCCGTCTTCGCCTGAGAATGTTCTATTATCGGCAAGGCGTCATCCTGGGAAGTGGGCGCATGGTCCGGTATGGGCCTTTTTGCAGGGAAAGCGGACGACCTTTTCCGTAAGCGTCTTGGTTCTTGGTCAGGTCTTTTTTGAAAGTGGGCAGTCTCTGAAGGAGTATCGTCCGGACAAACATCCTGCCAAGCTGGTGGTGAGGCTGGAGGTGATTTGTACTGTGGCTGAGGCTGGAGCGGAGTTGGCATTACAAGACGTTTCGGAAGGTGGCGCATGCGCTGGAGATCCAAAGGCTCGGTTTGTATACTGGAGGAAGAGTGTGTGATGATGCTGTTGATGGTATAAGAACTGACCGAGGAGTGCGCGCTTCCATGTAGGGGATCGTGACATGGCACGGCGGTCTCTGTCGACATGGTCGGGGATGGGGTACGTTGCGGCGATCGAGGGGGACTGGGGTGGAAGCACTCTGGCGTAGATTGATATCGGGGTGGAGGAACGACGGTCTTTTCTGTCTGATGGAGGACATAAGGGGGTGCGTTATTATCGTGATAGAGTGGAGGGCTGTTTGGTATGTTGGGCGTGTATTGTGCGGGATGGCGAGCCTGCAGGGGCGAAGAGTGGCGCTTTTGAATGCCGACCCGGGAAGGGGAGTGCGCTGGAAGTGACTGGTGTCGGCAGTGACAGAGTCGGGTTGGAACTGGTTCGGGCTGAAGGGGACATTGAGGTATGGCCATGCGAGAGGCAAGGGAACGATAGGTGGTGTTGTGCTGAAGGATCTGGCCAGGCTGGAGGTGTAGTGATAGTCCCGTTTCGCCGTGAGTAAACTGGGGAGGCAAGTGAGGATGGGATGAATGGCATGGCAGACCGACGACTTGCCGGATGGCCCTGAGTGGACTGGACGAGTTCCATGAGCGAGATGGACGGACAAGAGGGGAGACTTGACACACCTCCCCGCTGGCGATCGCTTCATAAGGACCGTCGTGATGGTAGCTGCGTCCAAACGGGTCTGTCTCGTCGAGCTCGTCGATGCGGTCGAGGAGACGACGGACGAGTGCTTTCATCCTCTTTTTTCGGGGGATGGCTGGGAGGGCGGCGGGGTTGTCGACGGGCATGTTCAGCCTTGTGTTACCCACGAACAACGACAATGTCTGATCTCGCACGCGTCCGCGCAGAAATCAAGACTTGGGAGCGCGACTTTGCTGCGAAACACGGTAGAGATCCCTCCGTAAAAGACATTCGCGACCAGCCTTTTATCGGTCCGTCCTCTTCTGTCCTTCTCCTCCTCCCCCTCATCCCCCGTTTCAGCCGAGAAATACAAGCGTTACAAGAAACTCTCCAAACACGCATCCTCATCCCCAGTCTCTCGTGCCAGAAAACGTCTGCGCGGCGACCCCGTCTCGCCCTCTCCCACAAAGCCAAAGCGCCAGCGCTGTATCCGCTCACCAGCTCCCGCTTCGGAACACCGCTCCTCAAACAGCGACCACGAATCCGACGCGCTGCCACGATGCGACTTTACCTCCTCTTTTGTCGCCGACTCCCCCGTAAAACCTCCTGCAGGTGGCAAGTCGTTCAAACTGCTCTTCGACGACGCTCTTCCTGCCCTCTCCATACCCAAGAAACCTCTCGGCCATCCTGGAGAACCACGCTCTTCACAGTCATGCCCCCTCGATACCCCTATCCCGTCCTTCCTCAAGCCCCGCCGCGACCGCAAATCAGTCGCCATCAATCCCGTTCAACCAAAGCCCTCCCACATATTCCCCGCAAAAGACTACTTACCACACGAACCCTCTTTCAATCAACCGAGGACGTCAACGAAACATGCCCTGGATTCTAGTGACCCCGTCTCATTATATCCCTTGATCCCTCCATCGCCACCTCCCCAAGACCCCGTCAGTCGAGATCCCAGCAAGGCAAAGGCGAAAGTAACTGCCGGTCGGAAAAAGTTGAGAGTCGAGGATCAAGAGAGCGATCAAGACGTGGACAGCTCCGACGGTATCACTCTCAAAGTCGCAACCGTCAGTTTCGGTCGTGAAAAGCACTGCCATACGGATGACTTCGATTGGGATCCGTTATTGCATCTTGGAACCCGCAACCACGATCCATCTGCCATGCACCACATCGATCACGCGTCGGGCACGTTCAGCATAGACCTGCCTGATGAATTTCGCCGCGTGCTCGCAATTTCACCATCGCGAAGCCAGGATAGCAAGGAGGAACGTGTCGTCCGTGGATTACTCTACGGTGATCGTATCGGACACTATGATCCTTCCAGAGGAGGAGACATTTGGGATGCTGGCGAAACGGATGAAGGCGCCCTCGGCGACGCAGAGATCGAGGACGATTGGGAAGGCGAACCCGTGCCATGGGATCTTGGGGAGCTCTAACCTGGAATATGTGTTGTATGTGGTTATTCTAGACTCTTGTACTTTTCACTTTGCGGTGTTTTCATATCAGCGATTTCACGCCCCTTTGCTTGCCATGAAATGCATGCGGTGCGTGCCTCACACGTGCCCACCAGCGAACAACCTTTGTCGGAGCGAACATACGCCTCGCCAAATTCTAGGCTGTACGAGCGTGCTTGGGTGAGTAAGATCTGCACCACTGACGGCCCGATGGTCGTAGGCTACGTACGAGCCGGAACATGCTTTGGCACTTGCTTCAATTCTACTCGGGCCACACCCCTTCCGCGTGTGCTCGGACCTCCGTGCACAAGCAGGGTGCGTGGTTCGCCTGTCCCACCTCCCCCACACGATTGGTCAACCCAACCAGCCCGCATCCATAAGTCAATAACGCGAGCAGCCTGGAAAGATGCATGGCGTGAACGCAGTCAAGGGTACAGCCCACCTATTTAACCTTCTGCCATTGCTTCCAATGCCTTGTTCTCCAATTGCCTGCAACGTGATCTCATCCTTCAGTCGTCTCTTCACCTTTACCACTCGACCATGTTCCCTGCTCTATTTCGTGACCCCGATGCCGCGAAGAAACTTCTTGATACTATCGCTGATTCACCTAATGGGCGCCGCTCTGTTTCTCGTTTGGCACGCACCTGCAAGGCAATATGCGAGCCTGCGCTAAACGTGCTCTGGAGAGAGCTCGACTCGCTTTTGCCGCTCATCTCATTGTTCCCCAACAACATCATGAAGAGAGCGCGACGTCCAGGGCTTGGTTTGGTTGGTCGTGTTCGCGAGTACTCCACGATACACTGATAGACCACGATACAGGCCAAAGCGCCAAGCCCCGAGGACTGGGACAGAGTCCTCGCATATGGCGAACGTGTCCGCCGCGTTGCATACATCGAGTCGTCTCCGAGTGTCTCTCCCTCTGTCTTTGCCGTCATCGCAGAAAACCGCCCCGTCGCACACATCTTACCCCACTTGCAGACACTCATCTGGAGGGTAGACACTGCGGCTGGTCTGGAGCGCTCCATACTTTTCTTAAACCCCGAGTTACAATGCTTGATCTTGGAAGTCGGCACCAGAATTCCGCAGCTTGGCACCTATCTCGTCAATGTCTGCAGCCACACTCAGTTGACTGCATTCTCCTTCACCTCCCCCACTAGCCTTCCTGAGACTTTCACGGATCTCGTACGCTCACAGAACACGCTTGAAAAACTCGCATTGGTTGCACCTGGTGCTTTGTCGTCGCAAGTTGGTCAGTGGGCCGCTTCTTTGCCTGCTCTTCACACTCTTGAGCTGGATCTTTCTGGGAGATCGATCATTGCTGTGGAAGGCTTCTTCGATGATATTGTCTCGTCTGGCGTGACAACGCCAAGTGACGCGTCATCGGACAGCGGGGTTTTCTCTGGCGACGAGATAGATTTCACGGAGATTAAGAAGTCGTCACTTCGCCTGACAGGCGACCTGCACTCGAGCGGTGTATTCACAGATCTTCGGAACCTCCAGCTGACTGGGGAAGTCGCAAACATTGCCGTGTTCTTGAAACACATCACCAGCGAGCTCACCAGTCTTGAGCTCGTCATCGAGGACCCCCCTGACATGGCCGACTGGCAAGACCTTTCAGTGCTAATATGCGAGCGGTTTAGTCGATCGCTCCTTTCTCTGCGGATAGGTGCAACTGGTGCATCTCGATTCACGGAACTTGTTCGCGCAACGTCTCGTGCAGCTGCGGATCAACCCTCTCGCCACCTCCCACTCCAATATCTCTCCTCTCTCCCCGCCCTCATCCGGCTAGAAATAGACCTCCCAGAGTCAACCCTATTCTTCAATGAGGACCTTTGCTATGTCGCCAAAGCATGTCCCAGCATCGAGACACTACGGTTATGTCCCATGGCCCGATTCTCGGGTTTTTCGGGACCAAGCCTCACTTTGGAAGGTGTCGTAGCTCTTACGCAAAACTGTAAGCGGCTGCAGAACCTTGCACTCGTACTGGACGCGCGCGCTGGATCCGCGGAAACGTTGTGTGCCATTGAGGCTTCCTCGAGGTCACTGCTTCGCCTCCACGTGGGCCACTCCAACGTCAACGATCCTCTTCACACCACCATTCTTCTCAGTCACCTTGCACCACACCTCGAGTCGCTAAAGTGGTTCCACGAGAAGAACCGTCCAGGTTACGTCGAGGCCAATGCTCAGGGGTGGCAGAAGGTATCAGATTGGTTGCCCCATCTCCAGGGCGTGCGTCTCATGGAAAGGGCCAAGTCTCTTGAACGCGAGGCTGAAAGGTCCACGATGGAGCAAAGCGTTGACGCCACCATCAAAAAGACCTATGTCGATAAGTTTGCTCATGTTAGACCCAAGGTCGTGGAACAGGGAATTCAGTCAGCTCCGTCCCTCGTTGATCGGATGGTTCAGATCAAGCCCGATCTATTTTCTGTCTTCGTAGATGCTACACCGATGTGTGTTGAGACTTCCATAGATGCAACACCCGAAGTCGCTCACCAGTCTGTTGGTGTGGAGCCTGTGATGGTGGACACCGAGGTCGACGCGACGCCGGCCCCGGATACGAAATCCTTGGAAACGTCTTTCGACGACACCGCGCATCTCTTTCAAAAATATGGTGATTTCAATGCGATACCTTCTGTGCTTCCCACCATCCTTGCCGGGATGCTCGCCCTCGCATGCCGCGTTTTCCTTACCTACCCTTTCACGCTACCTAAACATATGCTCGACAAGTCACTTTCTATGCTCCATGCCCCAAAAAAGAATGGTGATGAGCCATTAAACGAAAAACGCGAGCTCCAAGGAATTCCACGGAACTCTACTCTATCGACGACCGAGCACATGGACCATGATATCCCTCCTGTTTGTCTATGAATTCTCCTTTGCGGCGGACACTTTTACTCATATAGTACACGGGTGCTGGCGCTTGTTGTAGGGTTATTATCATGAATACTATTCTAACACGGGTTGGAAAGGAAGAGGTTCGGTTGTACCAGTCGCTGAGGGGCCTCGTAAATGTGGGATAGCACAAACAACGCCAAATCTCTTTGCGACGCGTCATTACACGCCGAATGTCGACTGCAGGCAGCCATATTCGCGATCACACTACCATTTAGCCATGGCCGAAGTGAAGAAACAAGAGAGAGACTTTACGCCAGAGGTAAACGCATTGCTACCAGAAACACAAACACTCTTCGAGGTGCGTCATCTTGTTCAGTACGACGACTGTCAACTCAAGTGTCCACCGCCAGTCTGGCAGGCTTTCCGAGTCCTTGGATAAGCTTTTTGCTCTAGAAAAGCAGACCAGAAATGTATGTCATCGACATTTTGGAGGTTTCGGTTGTCTCATGCACCGTAGGCCTCTGATCTCCCTTCAACCACGCGTCTCGCGAAAGCCGCGCTAGATCAATGCTATAAAGCCCGGGACTATGTTCAGCTCAACGCAACTATCAATTTGTTGAGCAAGAAACATGGGCAACTCAAGGGCGTCGTGCAAGCCATGGTGGAGCAGGCGATGGGGTGGCTGGCCGAACTTCGACAACGAGAAGGGGATGCAAAGTGGCTGGAACTAGTCGAGACGTTGCGATCAGTCACCGAGGGCAAGGTGTGTTCAGAAGCATACTTTCCGATCGCTGGCTAAGTGGCGTGATTAGATATTCCTCGAGACTCCCCGCGCCCGCGTGACCCTCCTGCTCTCGCACTACCACGAAAACCTCTCGAAACCGCCGTCTACAAACACAAAGGCATCCGCCGTCAAGGAATCGCTGCAGACAGCCTCCGACCTCCTTTCCGACCTTCAAGTGGAAACCTACTCGTCAATGGAACGAAGAGAAAAGACTGAATTCATTCTAGAACAAATGCGATTGTTGATTGCGCTCGCCCGCCTGAAGGATGCCGAGGTTGCAGGCAAAGGCAAAAAGGAGAAGAGCGCACTTGGAGGAGGGGAACCTGAGTGGGTAAAGGCGAGGGTGGGTGGTCGCAAGATTAACGAGGCTTTCCTCAAAGCAAAGGAGAACGAGGTTTGTCGTCTTCATCTATTTTGGACCACTGATTTATGCCGTTCAATTAGGACTTGAAGCTCAAATTCTATGATTTGATGATCCAACAAGCATTACATCAAACGGCGTACTTGGAGGTTGCCAAGCATTACGAGAAGGTGTATGACACGCCGTCGATAAAAGACGACGAAAGTAAAAGCCGCGCGGTATGGTCCTCGAACGAGAATCTGAATCGAGCTCACCTGGTCTGGTGAACGTAGGCACTTGAACACATTGTTTACTATGTGGTTCTCGCACCCCACAACAACGAACAGTCGGACATGCTGCACCACTGGTTTGTAAACCCCGCCTTGGAAAAACTCGAATTGCACTAGTGCGAAATTTTGCAACAATTCTTTGACTTGTTACTCATTTGTTCCCAGTAACCTTGTCAAGTCCTTCGTAACGCGAGAGTTGATGAGGTGGCCCGGGATCGAATCGATTTATGGTCCTTTCCTGCGAACAACGCCGGTATTCTCCAATGCTGCACAATGGGAAGATCTTCATACTCGTGTGATTGAACACGTGAGTACTCGCTCGCAACGATGGTACAGCCAAAATTGACCGTAGTTCAGAACGTCCGAGTTGTTTCCCAATACTACACTCGGATTAGGTTATCCCGCCTGACGACGCTTCTCGACCTGAGCGCCCAAGAAACCGAGGAGACACTGGCACGGCTAGTTGTTTCCAAAAGCATCTGGGCACGGATAGATCGACCAGCAGGAATTGTGAATTTCACACCCAAGCGGAGTGCAGAGGACGTGATGAACGATTGGAGTTCGGATATGCAAAGGCTACTAGGCGTTGTGGAGAAGACGTGGATGGGGATGAATGCAGCCTTGGCTGCACAGTCACGCGTCAAGGCATAGATTTGACTTTGTTGTATTGCTAGCACACGCGCCAAAGTCGAAGGGAATGAGAACTGAATTAAATACCCTACACTATCGACTTCCGAAGAGCTGTTCGTCTGATGGACTTGACGGTGGTCCGATTGGGACATCCAAGAGGTGGGATGGCCGCACGCCGTCTTTCTGACGCTTGACATACTCTTGTCCCCGACTCCAGGTGTTTCCCATGCCGCTGTCGAGGTCGAGGATTGCCCGCCAACGCTTCCGAGCACGGAGTGCACTCTCGTCGAGAGCCTTCTTTTGCTCGACTGATTTGTAGACCTTGTCTTCTTTCTCGAACGTCCGGTCGACTTCGGACGGGAACACGGTGCCATAAGCCTCGGCTTCCATGCGGGCAAACGTGTTGGCGATGTCATACTCTGCACGTAGAGTACGGAACTCTGCGACTGCGCGGGTGTAAGCGACGGTGAGGGAGAGCTCGTGGTCTCTGTGGAGGTTGGCAGCGAAGAGGACTGCGCTACGGCGAGAATGAGCGACAGACAGAAAAGATCTGAGAGGGGAGCCTACTCTTCTGCTGTTGGGTTCTTGGTTCGCTGGCTCAACCTGGTCCACTCCTTGCCTCTGACTGGGTGCTCTGGCTCGACCAGCTGACCTTCTACGATGGACACCGGTCTGAATGCCTCGAATGGATGATCCCTGAAGAATTGGAGACGAATTCTGTCCTCCAAGTATCTGATGGTCGAGGGCCGCAATTTCTGGGATCGACGGCGGGTTCTGGATGGGTCGTCGTGACGGGGAGGGGCGCGGGCGGGGAGGGGGAGTGGGGGATGCTGGAGGACGGCCTGGTACCAGAGAGGCTCGTTGCGAATGTAGTTTGCCTGCATGAGCCGGGAGACTTGCTTGTGCACCTGCGACGCGATCCGGCGAACCATCCTCGACGCAGAAAACCAAACACGACGACGTAAACAAGAGACAATAACGAATCATGGACGAGGAAGAAACGGAGCTCAGGAATCCCTTTCCCTCCCCGCCCTCCAACTATTCCAACTACACCCAACACAACCTGAAACTACTCCAGCTGCTCAGAGACCGCGTCAAGGACCAGGATGCAGACGTTGACCAGCACGACATCCTCTCCGACCAGACCGACGTGCCCTCGTGGCCCCTGACTCAACTCGAGAAACCCAGAGTGGACTGGATCCTCGAGGAGGGACATTACGACGCTTTCGGCGATACGTGGTTTGTACGACTTGCCCTCTCAACCGCCAGCAATCCTTGATGCGCTCTTTCTTCCAAGGTCAAGGAGACCATTCCCTCGTTGGCCGACTTGGGCGGACACCAATTGTACCCACCCGACCCAAGCGTAGGCGAGTCGAATCCCCCTCCATCACCCGCGCTCTCATCGTTGCATCGCTAGATCGCCGTCCCGCACTGTTGTCCATCCTCCGCTCTTTGCTCGTCACGTACTCCAACCTCACGGGTGCCATTCTTGCACCACCCCCGCCCCCCTACTCCGCCGTCCCTCCAGAATGGCAACGACACATTGAATGGATCACCGTCCTTGCCCAGAATCTGATGGCTGCGGCAAACGACTTGCGTCCCGTCCAGGTCCGTTCGTTTAGTGCACCCCCCCTGTTCTAAGGTCTTAAAAGCAACCACATAGGCGAGAGGGAATCTTGAAAGCATGATGCAGCGCCAGCTTGAACTTCGTCGTGAGGAGACAGCTTCCATTCATACGTCCGATACGTCTCTCGGCTCAATCTGGCGTCCATCCTGACGTGGTCTTTAGTAAATGCGATGAGCTTGAAGCACGGCTTTCAGAGCTGCGTACAACGGTACTTGATATGACATCTCATCATGCTGCCTCCGATGCGAGTCAGCAAAGACAGGTTGGTCCCACTTCACATATGTACTCCCCAAGTCATTCATGTAATACTCTATCCAGTTCACGTCGCCGTTCGTGACGATCGAAGACGTCTTGCGTTGGGCTGAGCAATAGTGTAGAATAATGTTTATAGGCAGTGTCGGGGGTCCCTCTATTTCATTCGTCTACCACTACTACCACTACATGGCGACCAAACGAAGGATTGGAGTGCGCCTCGCCACGACAGAGGCTGCAAGACGCCAGCTCATGCAGCCTGTCGTGTGCTGGGAGAAAGTATGGGTGACTTCAGAGACCACACCCTCGAGCTCGACCATGAAGATATACAAGTGGGTAAAGACAGACAAGAAACAGGTGCGCCCTCGAGGTTGCGAGCTGCGTGACCCATAATCATGGACATATGCAAGCAATTCAGTGATGACGAGGAGGAAGCAGACGAGCCGCTCGCTCCTCTTCCAGATGAACCCGAAGTCGCGGAGGGTGACGAAGACATGGATCAGGATGAACCAGCTGCCACTCGCGACACGACGGAATCCAATTTCGTTCAGCAGGAAGAACCTCAGACAAAGCCCTCGTCGCCCACGCCCCCAGCTCTGTCACTTCAACAGAACGGACCTATGCTGACTGTCGACGAAGGAGCAGACATGTTGGATGCAAGTTTAAACGTTGGCGTCGGCGTGCACGAGAATGTCAACCAAGATGACGTTGGGACGCTGGACATGAGTGTCCTCGGTCCAGATGGTACGCCATACGAAGGCGTGGACCTTGGTCAGCTGGACAGCGCGAACGCATTGCTAGGTGGCCCCTTGATGGGCGGTCCTGGGGATCCGTTTGCTGCGTCCATGGAACATCAACCACGGGACCAAGGGCCGTAGTAGTTGGGAATGCATGTCGACAAGTGTAGACAAACAGCCGTAAATGCCAACTGTGCGATAAATATCGGTTTCCTCACGCTCCTGGGTTCTCCTTTGACTGCCATCATGGCTTCCTCGCTGCAGGCATTCATACTACAACATCCAACTCCCTTCTTCTCTGTAGGACAACTTTTTCTTGCAGCTTTCGCTCTAGGTCCCCTTCCCAGCTTCGTTCCCTTGGTCGTCCTCCTTTCCGTGCTCATGATCCATGGGCAAAGAATTGCCCACCGTCAAACCCGAGGGCGGGAATTACTTTGCTCCTGGATCTCCGTTACGACGGGCTCGGCTATCGCGCACTGGAGAGCTGCCGCCACCGCGCTCTCCAACCCCACGGAGAGTCTCGTTGCGATCGTGCTGTTATCGGGACTGACCTACTTGATCGTGGTGCCTCCCATCTATGTCGATGTCCGCTTCAAGGGTCGGCTGAAGTCGGATTGGGCTCAGTTCACGTTTTTCCCAGTGCTCTGGGCGACGGGTTGGAGCATTGTATCGCGTGTGTCTCCCGTCGGCCGTTTACTGAACTGGTGGCCATCGCCCGTTCCCTCTGCATACAACTGGATACTGCCTATTGCTGGTCCGCCCGGAATTGATTGGATTGTTGCAGCATGGGCGGTGGTGTGCTCTGAACTCTTGGCGCTATGGCTTATGGGCTTCTCTGAATACGAGTCTTTGGATACCCCTGACAATCAACCACTCTTATCCCCCAGATCGAAAGGACTGCTATCATTGATGACATTACTCCTCGCGCTCACGTTTCCCTCGTCTTTGAATCAGAACTCGCTTCCACGTGCCGATGTCGTTGCTCACTCGCCTCTCACGGTTGGCTGTGCCTTGCCCCATCTATTGGATGGCAGTCACCCCACGCTGGAAGATTATATTAGCGAGACGGCCAAGATGAATGCGGCCCACGTGATCCTTTGGCCTGAGAGTGCAGTCGTGTTTAACTCTGAAAAGGAACGGGAGGATGCGTTTGCAAGAATCCGACAGTTGACGGTCTCTGCTATCATTGGGGTCGCATTTGATGAATATGTGGTCGGAGACCCAGCGCACACGAAGAACGGGTTTGCGCTTGTCCATAAGAGCCAAAAGACGGGCGGTGAAACGATCCAGTACTACAAGCGGAATCTTGTGCCCTGTGAGCAGTGATGTCTTGTCTCATTCTGCTCTTGTGACCAAGAACCAACACAGTGACGGAGTCGTTTTCAAAGATACCGTCTATCGACCCGCCCGTGATTACCCGTTGGGAGCTGAAGCACCCTAGAGGGATGACGAAGCCCGACTGGGCGCCGGGGCCCAACTACACGCGGCCACTGTTTGTCACGTCGTCAATATGTCTCGACTTTGCGTCGCCGACAGTGTTTACGAATTTGGATTTTCGGCCGTCTCTCATTCTGGGGCCTGCGCGCACATGGGACACTGCTGTTGGGTTAGCGATGTGGGAACAGGCGAAAGCCAGAGCAAGCGAACTCGGGAGCATGGTTCTGTGGTGCGACGGAGGGTCGGCGGGGGTGAGCGGGATAGGCGGGGGAGGGATCCACGAGCCGATGCAAATTGGTGGTGGATCGTGGATGAGAACGGTTGGGATACAGTACCCAATTGAAGAGCGCCGGACTGTCTACGCCACGGGAGGGGATTGGATGGTGATCGTGCTGCTGGTAGGACAGATGGGCGGGGGTGTCGGGGTGAGGTGGGCGAGATGGGTAGCGATGAGAGGGAAGAATAGACTGATACGCCGGGGGGAGGAGGAGAGATTGCTGGGATGAGGGCATGACATCACGAGCACCTGTTTGACACGCACAAGTCGCGCTTTGGAACGTTGAAAAATGTCGGTCTCTGTGTGTTGGTTTGGCGAGTTCTTTCGAGGACTTGCCAACAGAAACGACGACGCCCGCCCACGAATTCATCCAGTCGAAGCTACAGCGCGGCCTTCGTGCCAGCTCACTGCGCAGCTCGACCCTCCTCGCCCGCGCATTTCCCTTGTTTGGCAAAAAAGGTCCACAGCCAGACCACGACTTTGAACTCGTCTCCACCGACGACATCCCTCCTCCTCCCCCTCCCCCTCCTCCTCCCCCTACAGAATCCACCTCTCGCACGAAATCCACCCTCTTTCGTCTCAAGAACCTCTCCAAAGTGTCCATCCATCTCTCCTCCTTCACAGCATCCTCCTCACACACACGCACCGCCACCAACGACTCCGACCTCTGCCTTGCCTTTCCGAAACCCCCAACTCACATTCCCACCCCGCCAGAGTCGTCCGCCCTCGACGCGTCCTCGTCCTCGACCGTCGATCACACGCCGAAACCCGCAAAACAAAGACATCGGTTCACCGGCCCCCTCAAGCGCTTCAAGTCCTTTTCCCAAATCCTTATTGATTCCTTCGTCTCTCATCCCGTCGAGGCCTCGTCCGTGGACACCATCAGGAGTAAGCATCACCAGCCTGACTCGCACTCCATCTCTGCGTCCAGCGATCCTGCCGTGCCAGACCTTACCCCCACCCTTGCTCATCGCTCCTCTCCATCTTTCACTGCTCGCGATATCGACTCTGACTTGTCACCTCCCGCTTCTGTATCTTCCTTGCCCGAACAGTCCTCCCCTACCCCAATCCCTATACCGCCCCCACTCAGAAGGAAACATTCTGCACCAGCGGGTCTTGGTCGCGACGTGTCTCCAGTAGCTCACTATCTCTTGGTAAATCCATCAGAGTTCTCTGCCTCTCCATCTTCGTTGGTAAGGAGTTCGTTGCTAAGCTCCTCGGCGAGATCGTCCTTTCTCCCCTCCTCCCCCTCCTGGCTCAGTCGGAACGTAAATCATCTCGACCCGTCCGAGATATCTACGACCTTTCCTCCATCCCGCATTTCTGCTCTCAGCGATTCGGTTCACCTCAAGATCCCTGAGATCACGTCGTTTTATCCTTCTGCACTCTTTGCACCGGACTCGCCTCATCCACTACCTATCCCACCACCCCTCATTCCCGTCCCACCTCCGCAATCATACCGGGCAGCCCCATCGCCAGCCAGACCAGTACTACAGCCCCTTGTCACAAACGTTGGCTCAGAAAGCCCAGAATCAGATACAGGGTCGTTCGTCACATCGCCCACGCCACTCGACAGCACGCTTTACTCCCCTACTTCCAGTACGACTCCCACTACCGTATTTGCTTCCGCACTTCCATCACCCTCGCCCCACTTCTATCGCCGGTTATCAAACATTAGTCAGATCTCCGTCGAGCGCCACCGGCAATCTATCGCAAGACTTAAGAAATCTCGTACATCTAGTCCTCGAACTCATCGTCAGCTTGCTTTCAAACCATCTAGGACATCCCTCAATCCAGCATTCAAGGTCCCTTTCCCGGCCAGATACATTCCTTTTTGCTGATTGACTTCTCTGCTCGTAACTAGCCATCCAACGGCCCGAAATTCCATCTCGTCAAAGCCCCTCCATCACCTGCCGCTCGGTACGTTTCAAAGTATTACTTTTGACCTTTCTCTTACCGAGCTGTCCGTCCAGTGAAAATTCAGACCATCGGACTGTCTTCATACCCTCCAGACAACCTGAATCCAAACAGTCGCCACTTCCCAACGACCTTGCGATACTTTTAGAGACTTTCTTCATCCAGTCCGGTATACTCGACTCTTTTTCGCGGCCTGCAATGGACTATACAGGGAAGACCCTGGACGTTGTCGATATCGGCGGTGAAGTGGACTACTCGGGACACCACTGGTTCCAGGAACCTCCCCCACGACCCGAGGTAAAGGTACTGTTCCTTGGATGAACTTGGCTAAATCTCTTCCAGCCTCAGCCCATCGTTCAGCCCTACATACCAGACGATGACGTTATCAAGCAAAACGAGGCGCTCGACTTTGCTCTCAAGGCAGCACCAAATGTGTTGTATGGGCGTTTCAAACAATATGGCCAGGTCTGCGCCCCATGCTACAACGCTCCCCAAGACTGACATGCACAACAGCTCGGCGTTCTTGCTTGGTGCTCCGAGTTCTCAGAAATGGTCGATAGCATTAAAGCGCTTGGCTTCTCTGGTAACATGTTTGTCGCGACACGAGCTCAAGCGTTGCAGACGTGTGAAGAAATACTAATGCTAAAGCTCGACATCAAGATGCAGATCATCCTCATGTACCTCTCGTCGCAAGTCGCCCGGCTGCGTCGCTTCCTTGACAGCAGTGGCCGTCAATGGGATGATTATCCCACTCCAGAATTTCCTCTGGATTATCGTATGTACTCGTCGTGACAACCGTATTTGTAGACGATATCCTGCGACCAGTCTCGTAGAAATACCCGTGTTTACGATCCATTTATTGCGACATGGTTAGCCATGGCACCGATTTGCATATTTTGTATTATCACTCATGTGGAAGTCTGTACTTGTGCCAGCTCGATTGTATTTTTTCGATCAGGGAGTCGTCTTTAACTCTTCTCGAATCACACACCCGAGTTCAGCAAGCGAAATATATTGCCGGTGGGTATGCGTGATTACTATTAAGAATGAATTGTTACAGGTGCAGGTCAAAAGAAGTAATAAGTGAAAGAAAAAAAACAATAAAAAAATGCAAGCAACACCCAAAGAAAACAATGGAACATAACCGAGGTCGCAGTGATACCATGAGTGTGCGTGAAGTTGTAAAGTGAGTGTGAAACCGAAGTGGTGCAATGCTTCATGCGAATCTGAACTGGTATATCACGAGTGTGACATGTTAGCGTACTTTCCCCAGTATTCCGAAGCAGATCCACTGCTTCTATCTGCCAGGTCTGGTAAATGGACAGGCTGATAACTGGATTCACGCGGTGGAGCAGGTAAAGGGTTGGGGCGGGGAGGCGAGTCTAGCAAAGTATCCTTTGAAGGAAACGAGAAAGAGTTTGGTGGTGTTCGATACGGGTAGTCCCTCGGAGATGAAGGATGCAGTTGCCCATATGGAGAAGTAGCAGCGTAAATGATTGGTGGGGGAGCGGATGGCATGTTTGCATAAAATACGCTGGCAGGTATGGGGTGTGCTTGCAGCGGTTGCACGACGTATGACGTGTGACTTGATCCGTGGGCGAAGCTCTGTATCGAAATTGCATCTCTAGTAGTTTCAGTGGCAACCTTGGACTCCACGGCGGAGGGTGAGGTGATCACGTTGGTCTCCGGCAGGCCTTGAACCATGCTCCTTCCCTTCCATAGCCGATCCATCTCCCAAGCTTCACGAGCTTTAAGTGCATTCATATCGGCCGCCGAAGTCAACTCGGATGTTGGCCGAGCGGACATGGATGGCAGGTGATCAACACGCGCGACCGTCACGATGGGGCTAGGTCCAGAGCGTGCAGACCTTGAATGACCTTTATGGACGGAATCCCGAGAACGATCGTCACTCTTACGAGGGCGTGGAAGCTGGTCCTGCAGGGTGAGTATCAGAGGCTGAACTAGAGTGGGACGTTGCACGATATCGAGACTACGAGTTCGTCCGGGCCGCCCTGCAAGAGAGCCAGAGTCCGTCTTGTCGACTGGCGTTGATTTCACCTTTGCACGACTAGCAGTCCGGCGCTGGTCTTCATCTCCCCGTCGAGTAGTCTTCTCCTGCCACCGCTTGCGCTCGCGCTCTTCGTCCCTCCTCCGCTCCCTGTCCCTGTCCCTGTCCCGCTCTCTTTCCCTCCCTTCCTCTCGCTCGCGATCTCTCTCTCGACGCCGCTCACGGTCTCTCTCCCGCCACCTCTCGCGATCTTTCCTCCCCCTCTCCCTCTCTCTCTCGCGCTCCCTCTCCCTCTCCCTCTCCCTTTCCCTCTCACGCTCCTTCTCCCTCTCCCGTTTCCTCTCCTTCTCACGGTCTCTCTCCCGCGCTCTCTCTCTCTCGCGATCCTTTCCTCGCTCCTTCTCTCGGTCCCTTTCGCGTTCTTTCTCCTGAAGTGTTCTTGGAGAAGGCTTTTCGAACTTGCCTGGTTTTTCTGCTCTTTCCTTCGCCCTTCGACGATGGGGAACATCAACCGAGTTGACGACCGACCACTGGTCACCCACAGCCTGAAGTGCCGCATCCGACGGCGACGACACTTTATCTGAGCAGGTCCTCACAAGTTTGTAAGTCTCTGTTTTCCTGCTCGTTATCGAATTTGACTTGGTAAGTCGAACATCGCCATCAATTGGGTGATCATCAGGATGGTTAGTGGGTGAGGCCTGCTTGGGGAATGACACATCCTGTGATTGTCTAACGTCACCAGAGCGGTCTGTTGGGACACTCTCAGAAACGGGCAACTCGTATTGTGGTTCATCCGCGTTGTAGGGGGTAGGGGGATTAACGAGAACTGACGCCTTGGATAGTGGGGAGTCGTCGACAACAGGAAGGACCAGGTGAGGGGGTAGAGGGCGTGACACATCCTCGACCGGCGGCGGCGATGGCCTCGACGCAGCATCAACGTCACCGATACTATGTGCAAGTATAGACACTTGAGCTGGTGCACTGGTAGATAGGCGAGGTGCAGGGGACGGCGACAAAGGAGAAAGGTAGACAGAAGGAGTAGGGGAATGGGCTGCAGCCATAAATTGCGACACTTCAGGAAAGGTGATGGTCGGAACGGCGACAGAAATTGGACTAAGGAGGCCAGGAATAGGCGACGACCTCCCAGGTGAAGATGGAAAGAAAGCAACTTGTTCCCGGTCCACAGACTGAAGGCGTTGTGCTGCTGGTAGGTCCTGGCTCGAATACTTGGGCTCGGGTGATTCACTAGGCCCCTCTGGCGGCAATGTGTTGTTCATCCTGACAGGACTCGTACCCCCGGAACTTTGATCGTCCGGGTTTGCAATCGTCAACTTGCCCAGAGGCGAGAATGGTACATCATAGGAAATAGAAGAAGAACTGTGACTGCTTGCCAGTTCGACCTCCATTGACGGGCCTTTGTCGTCTTGTGGCTCACTATCCAAGTCTATCCGCGGGGGAGGAATACGTTTAGATGGGTCTGAAACCTTCTTTTCTGTCGCCGGCTTCTCCGGAGATGGCTGTCTCTGCGAGATGAACGAACGGCGTGACGACTGTTCGTCTACAGCCGAAAGTACGGCTCCGGCCGAAGGACCCTCGGACCATTCGTTAATAGTAGTCACCGGATCTTGACCAGACCTGCGTAAGACACTAAACTTCCTTATCAATCGCCCAAGGACGCTCTGCCGCTTCTCATGCTTTGATGATGAATGGGTTGACAGGGCTGCTGTGGAGCCATTTGCAGAGATGGACATTGGGGAGAGGACGGAATGACGCTTCGATCCACCAAAGTTGATATGAAGAACACCGTTTGGAACAGTCGACAGACGCTTCGGTAAGCTGGACGACGAGTCTTCGACTTCAACGGCCGGTGTCTCTGCTGTGTCAAGCGAGACTTTTTCGTGCGAACCAAAGAGTCCGGCCAATACGGGTTTGCGACGCTTGCTAAGCTTACGGGTAACATGAACTGGTTCTGATACCTGCAGATGGAGTGCAGACGTGGACTGAGAGAGGGGGGAGGGGGTGACGGTCTTTCGACGAACTTGAGCAGTGTTCGTACTAGACAGACGAGAGCGACTACGCGTTGCACCCTGCGGGGTGACGGTCAGACCCAAGACGTGACAACGAAGAAAATATCACCTCGGGAGCGTCGACGGATGGAGGACTAATGCTCCCCGCGTCATAGGGAGACTCGTGATGCCAACGGGTACCCCAAGGATCACTGAGGTCCATTAGATCGATGTTGTCCTGGGAAGTCTTGCGACTGCGAGGTCTGACATTGGGATCGGGGATGCGCACTTGAGAGGAGGAGGGTGTTGGCAAGGGGGTACTGGAGGGGGAGCGGCTGGGGCCAGGAAGGCGCGTTGAATCCTCGGAGTAATCTTGCAAGCTGTGTACGGAAGCAGCCATTGGGGGGAAGGACGGAGAGAAAAGGGATGGCGGACGGTTCAGGGAAGCGAGGGGGAGTAGATGGTGATTCCTGTACCAGCGGGGTCCATTTGGATTGTGAAGAGGATATTTGATTCTGAAGGTGGACACGTTGGCGGCGGCCATATCGATCTCCTTCTTGAACCAGGTGGGGAGCTCGCCCAAAGGATCTGGGATGACGGAGCGGGAGAGAAGGGGAGAAGGGGGGGAGGAGGAGGAGGAGGAGGTTCGGACAGGTTGTTGGGTGTCGCCGTTGTCGTTGGTCGGGTCAGCGGGCTTATTTCTATGCCACAACGATCTGCCTTTCGAATCCTTGCGAGACAGCCTCCGAGTCAGTCCAACGACCTTGCCATCCATTCTTCGTCCAGCGGGCGGTGTTGGGCGAGGTTCAGTTGACGCCGCCTCAGCCTCATCTGCCTACAGCCCCCTCGTTCCTGTTTCCAAATATCCCTGACACTTTTTTTTTCTCTTTTCTTTTCTTCCTCTAGGCGACGACCATCGAACACGACCGTGCAGCGCCGTCAACTAGGTAGAGTCGGTCGAGTGGACCACATGTTCCCGTTTAGTAAGAACCGCCTTGATGGATCCATTATCTTATCTGTTTCCCAATCCCAGATACGGTTTCAAACCCGGTTTTCGACCGTTTCCATCGCTCCCATTCCCGCAAATGAGTGCTCGGATCCTTGTCCTGGGCAGCGGAGGTAGAGAACATGCCTTGGCCTGGAAGCTCGCTCAGTCCCCGCTCGTAAATCGCATCTACGTGTGTCCTGGGAATGGAGGAACCGCTAGAACCCCCAAGACAGAGAATCTGAATCTACCCCTTGTCGCTCCCAATTATCACCAACTTGTCCAGTTCGCAGTTCAGAACGAGGTCCGTACAAACGCAAACGCTACTCCACCTCCAGCTCATGTCCGCACCAGATCACTCTTGTCCTTCCTGGCCCAGAGGAACCGTTGGTCCGAGGCATACAGACGTGCTTCCGTAAAGGTCGGTCAATAATCGCTGCATTCTGGAACATGTTCTCACCCGAGCATGCAAGTTGGCATCCCCACCTTTGGTCCCACCGAGCTGGCCGCAAGAATGGAAGGAAGCAAGGCGTTTTCCAAGGCATTCATGCATCGTCACAACATCCCAACAGCCACCTTCCGCACGTTCTCGTCCTCGCAAGTTGATGAGGCCATTGAATATGTCCGCACGTGTGGTCATCGAGTTGTCCTCAAAGCGAGCGGTCTCGCCGCTGGTAAGGGGGTACTCATCCCGAATTCTACCGACGAAGCCGTACAAGGTTTGCGTCAAATCATGGTAGCCAATCTCTTTGGCGCCGCAGGTTCGATACACCATTTATACACCTACATGGCTGTAACCAATTCACCGCAGGAGATCAAGTCGTAGTGGAAGAACTACTCGAAGGCCCCGAGATATCCGTCCTTGCATTCTCTGATGGGTACACAATCGTCCCCCTTCCTCCCGCCCAAGACCACAAACGAATCGGTGAAGGCGATACCGGATTAAATACCGGTGGTATGGGTGCTTATGCCCCAGCCCCAGTAGCAACCCCCGCCATCATGGACCGCATTATGCGGGAAACCCTTCGCCCTACCATCGACGGCATGAGGAGGGAAGGTCCGTCTGTCAGCCACGTCTTCAGGGACACACAATTTACCATGACCAAGGTTTCCCATTCGTTGGTCTACTCTTCGTCGGATTTATGCTTACCGATAGTGGACCAAAAGTTCTCGAATACAATGTCCGATTTGGTGATCCAGAGACCGAGGCACTCATGCTTCTCATCAATGACGATGTCGACTTCGCCGCCGTGATTCTCGTACGCCATTTCACACAAGTAGGTCCGTGACGCTACTGATTGGTTTTTGGACCAGGTAGGCCTGCGCAGAGCACAGGCTCGACTCGGTACAAATATGCAGCCGGCCGGGTTTCGCAGTTTCGGTCGTGTTGGTGTCAGGTGGTTATCCAGGAGAGTACTCGAAAGGGAAACGCATTGAAATCGGGGAAATATCATCGGGTGAGCATCGCCGCACGAGAATCGCGTTTCACTTATGGATTTGAGCAGAAGTGGTGGTGTTCCATTGCGGCACCTCGTTGAACGGAGATGAACTCGTCACGACAGGCGGTCGCGTCTTGGCTGTGTCATCCGTTGCTTCATCATTAGAAGAGGCACTTTCCTCTGTGTACACCGCTATCGACAGGATATCCTTCGAGGGCATGGCGTATCGCCGCGACATAGCCTATAGGCGAGCAAGATTTCGTTCTTCGGGTCAACGACTCTCATGTTCTTGCTAGAGCATTGACGGGCATCTCCCCCGCCGTTAAAGGTCTTACTTACGAGCAGGCTGGCGTATCAGTAGACGCAGGGAATAGCCTCGTTGATGCCATCAAGCCTTTTGTGCGTGCAACCAAACGCGTTGGTGCAAATGCAGAATTAGGAGGCTTTGGGGCCATCTTCGACCTAAAAGCTATTGGATACCAAGACCCACTATTGGTCAGCGGAACGGATGGGGTCGGCACCAAGCTTCGCATTGCCATCGAAACGGGAATTCATGATCTTGCAGGTGAGGCTTGAGCAGTAGCCTGTCACACCACTTCTCCAACTCCACACGGCAGGCATCGATCTGGTGGCCATGTCCGTCAATGATTTACTAGTGCAAGGCGCAGAACCGCTCTATTTCCTGGATTACTATGGCTGCAGCAAACTTGACGTTGCTGTTGCAACTAGTGTAATCAAGGGCATCGCTGGCGGATGTCATCAGGCTGGATGTACTCTCATCGGAGGCGAGACCGCTGAGATGCCCGGCATGTATCTGGATGGTAAGAATTGCCTGGTGGAACAGTCAGTGATTTAATCTCTTACCACTCAGGTGACTATGATCTCGCAGGCTTTGCCGTCGGCGTTGTTGAGAGGCAATTGGTTCTCCCTCGCGATGTCGTTGAAGGAGACGTTCTGCTCGGTATTGCCTCTTCTGGATTGCATTCAAACGGGTTCTCTCTCGTTCGCAAGATTATCTCGCTGTCCGGCCTAGCCTATTCCTCACCCTGCCCTTGGGATGCAACTCGAACTCTTGGCCAAAACCTGCTTGAACCAACCCGTATTTATGTCAAGCAAGTTCTCCCAATTGCCCAGAAGGGTCTTATTAAAGCCATGTCCCACATAACAGGTGGGGGTTTCATCGAGAACATTCCCCGAGTTCTTCCGAAAGGATTGGGTTGTTACGTGGATGCGTCTACCTGGCAGCTACCGGAAGTATTTCGGTACCTGATGAAGATGGGTGCAGTCGCCCCATTGGAAATGGCCCGCACCTTTAACATGGGCATCGGTCTCGTCGTCATCGTTGGCAAGGACAAACGCGACACTGTGTTAAGCGCCTTGCGCACACAGGATCTTGCAGCTTCAGTGTATGAAATAGGGCAAGTGATCAGTACAAGCGGGGTGGAGATCCGGCAGTTGGAGCACTGGACATGACGTCCAAGTCGATATGGCTGTTTTACTCTCACGAGACGAAACATCAGTACTCGGTAGTGGTATGCTATGCAAAAAAAAAAGAACAAACAGTGCGATGGGGGGCGGAGTGTCACAGCGATAGTCGATAATAATTGTAAGTAGTATGTGTACCAGGTCAGCATGAGACGGTCAACGTTGGCAGATAGAACCCTCTAGAAACAGTCACGAAAGGCCAATGCATAAGAAATAACCGCGCCTATGTGCAAAAGAACAGATTTGACAGCAATAAATAAAACTGTGGTCGGCACCACGAACCAAGGAATGAAACAGAGAAATGTCCAAACAAAAAGAAGAGATGATATATATACGAACAATATAAACACTCCCTTTACGCGGAAACAGAGACCTCCTTCGCAGATTCGGAGGTTCCAGTAGCAGCAGCAGCAAAAGAGAGGGGCAATTTGGTCGCAATGTTGCCCGTCGCACCGTTAGGTTGGGTGCCATTCGGCTCCGTCGGCTTGTTATCCTGTAAAATTATCAATGGTGTGTTTCCAAAACTCTAACAATACCTACGATCTGACAATCTTCCGGCGAGACACTACGAGTACCAGGTTCCTTGGTGAGATCTTTACGAGGAGGGGGGGCTTGCAGTACTTGAGCGGCAGTAGGACCTGCCAATCCATTGGTCACAGGAACTCCACTAACAGAACTCCTTGATGATGCGGTCGCGGATCCACCAAGCACGGGAAATTCGTCAGCATTTGGTACTCTTTGCTTGACAAGGGGCCTTTTCTCTACCCTTGGTCCGTTGGACTTCAAGCCCTTTGAACGACTGCCCGGATCTGTAGACTGCGACCGACTTGAATTAGTTGTGCCATTCGTCCCGCGCTGTGGTTGAACATCCTAAAATGGGGTGGGTTAACAACATGCGGTGGAAGATGAAATTGGTTGCTCACGTCTCGAACACTCGTAGCAAGACTTTCTTCGATTGTGCCAATATCACCGTCTCTCGCGCGAGAGCCTCGAGTGCCCAACTGAGATTGTGTAGGCGTGTCAGGGATGACATGAGGGAACCGGCATTCGTCACCGTTTCTACACCTACCAGCGGGGTAGAACAGGCACGCAGGTTTTCGATTTCCCCCGAAAGATCCTCTTCGAATACCACCTCTGCGATTATGATTTATTCCCTGCCGGAAGGCGGGAGGGGCACCAAAGTTTTCTCCCTGGGGAACGACTGGAGACTTTGCCCCACCGTTGACGTCGGGATACGGCGGACGCGTGTGTGGACCTGGAGGGTATGGTGAGGGATCCTGACGTGTTGCGAATGGGGGAGCGGATACAGGTCCGTTTGGATACATTGATTGTGGGGACTGGGGCCCAGGTGCAGTCGCAGGCTGATGAGGTGGGGGGAGGGAGGGGATGGAAAGAGGAAGAGGAACATGCGCAGGTTGAGGATAAGACGGCGAGGTAGAAGATATCGGTCCATATGGAGCCTGAACTGGTGTTTGAACGGGAGGAAGGGCGTCCGAGGCAGATCGTACATGGGTCATGGGAGGATGAGGAGAAGTGTGAACTGGTGGGGGTGGGGGTGGAGATACGGAGTTCATGTGCGGCGGGACTGGTGCGGGAGGATGAAAGGAGGGTGGGGGTGGATAATAACCTTGAGTGTACTGCTGCTGAGCCATAGGGTCGTAGGGAGGCGGATATTGAGCAGGTGCAGGAGGTGGGCCGGGATAGTAAGGACCTTGAGGATGAGCAAAGATGCACGAGGAACCGTAGCGACAAGCAGGATAATACCTGCAAGGAATGAATCTCGCTACTTCTGGCGGAGGGAGGTTACCGAACGCATTCTCGCCAACTGGCACTGGAGGAGGTGGATAATATGCAGGCGAGCCATCGGGGAGAGACGGTACGGGAGCGATAGATGGATAATAGCCATAAGGAGGGACAGAGACAGGATAGAATCGCTTCGACGGATCGGCATGGGGATCCTGCGGGTGGGGATGGTTCTGAGGAGACAAGCTCTTTGCTGAGGCATTTTTAAGTAGTTCGATGATCTCGGGATTTGTTGTAAACGTGTCGGGAGAGCCATGGGTGAATGCGAAGGAGGAGTCGGCTCCTGATGGGCAAGACGACTCAATCGATTTAATCACACGCGATCAAGGATCGAATGCGAACCTTTGTCAAGGAGTGCCTTGACTACATCAAGATGGCCGTTCTTGATTGCTTCCTGGAGGGGCGTGGCACCGGTGTGGTCTACAAAGGAATGTAACCTTAAAAAACACGAGTTCGGGCTGAAACGAGGAAGAGAGATATACCTTTGATTTCGATATCGGCAGGAGATGCACTATGAAGCAAAGCTAGGAGGGTGTCGATGTTCCCCTCAGAGGCGGCGTTCCAGAGTGGGGAAACCATTTCGCACAAGAGAGGGCGGTGGTGGTGGTGGTAATGGATAGAAAGTAAGAAGAGAGTACGAACGTTGTGAGGAAGGAGAGAGCTGAAGAAAAAAAAAACACGGCGAGGACACGAGCGTTGAGTCAGTCTTCCTTGGGACTGTCGGACTTCGGGAGCGAAATGCATCAAAAAAATATGAAAAATTGCGTGAGAATAATTTGTTTGATATGATCACGTAATCAACTACACACGGCCCGACCCCTCCCTGGCCGTTGCAGCGATGGTCGTGTGCCCAACACCTCGAGTACTTGATCCACACCAATAGCTAGAGTTCCGACATGGATGGCTCTTCTGGGTACGCAGGTTGGCAATATCAGTCGTGGGTTGCTCATGCCGTCAGGGCAAGGCACCGGGACTGAAATGCCGCATTAGGATACACGCGTACGACGTGGCACTGCCTATCGAAAAAGTCAAAAACTATTCAATGGAATCAATCCCAAGTTTCTTCAACAGCCGTTTCGCTTGTCGACCCGTCTCTTTCGGCAGATCTAGCTCTCGTGACGGCGGTCGGCTCATCAGTTCCTGCACTCCTGTCTTTATGTCCTTGCCTACAGCTCCGAGTTCAATTCATGTATAGCACTTTCGCCGGAATGTCGTACCTTCGTACAAGGCCGCATAAATCTAAAACGCAAAATATCCCAAGGGAATTTTTGCAACCGGTGAGAAGGAAAGAGAGTCGGTAAATTCCGCCACTCACTCCGTTTGCGATGGGAGCTGACACCTCCATCTCATCGATAATCTTCTTGAGACCTTTCGCTGTCGTTACCCCCTCGGCTACACTCCCGAGCGTGTTAATAATATCTTCAAGTGCCTCCCCCTTTCCCAATCGGTACCCTACCGTGTAGTTCCGGCTGGTCGAGGAACTGCATGTGAGAAAGAGATCTCCCACGCCAGCAAGACCCAAGAAGGTCAGCGGAGAGGCGCCATACGCCGTTCCTATACGGGTCATCTCAGCCAATCCTCGCGTAATGAGACCTAAACATTTTCCAGTATCAATCGTCAATCCTGGTCAGTACATGGCGCAACTGACTTGCTCTCGTGTTGTTTTCAAAACCAAGGCCATCGGCCAAGCCAGCCGCGATAGCGTAAACGTTCTTGAGGGCGCCAGCTAACTCTAGTCCTATCGGATCTCCGCCAGTATAGCTATGAGAACATGAGATGGAGGCGTCATTAGACGTGTGTAAGCGAGCCCTACCATCGAAACCATGGTTGGTGAAATACTTGCGATGCCTTTTGGGCCTGAGACTCCGTCAAAGAGGCAACAGAGACAGAAGTCGGCTGCCTGCGTATAACTAACCTGAATCGTCAGCAGAACAAGGATGAGACTGTATCGGGGTACCAACTCTCTGCGGCAAAAGAAGGTCCCGACTACACAAAGTGAGCCGTCGCAAATTGGTCGCGTGACTTATGTTGACCTACAATAAATGTCGAAGCTCTCGCGATGTCACCTCCGCATGTATCGGCGATAATCTCAAGGGTTAGTGCCTGGGTGCCCGACTCAATGCCCTTGTTCACGAAAATCAGTAGAGGCAGGTTTTCTCCGATCAAACCATCTCGAAGTTTAATCAGAGTTTCCCTACAGAAATCTGCGTTGTGACACGTAGCCTTGGAGAGTGCGGTAAACCTTACCTGAGTCCTTGTGTCGGTATTGCGAACAAGACGACGTCCATTTGTTGGATCTCGTCCTTGTCCGGAATCTCTGGGCCGACGGCGCGAATGTTGCTCGAAAAGACATGGTCCCTCAAGTAGTTTGGATTGCGGTGGTGCGTATTAAAGTGTTCGACAAAATTAGCATGCCGGGACCAGATGTAGACTTCGTGATCAGAGTCGCCGAGATGGTCTGCAAGACAGCTTCCAAAGTTGCCTGCGCCGAGCACGAGGATCTTGGATTTCGGCTTTGGAAACGAGGGCATGTATAGTTTTGCTGTGAGGGGGGGAAACGAAAAACGGATGTCGTGGCGGGAACGAGACGACACGGCAGACGCCAAAAGTGCCTGACATGCAGCAGGACGTCGAAGGAAGCTGAACTGGTGCATGTCGGTATGCTCACATACCTGATATGGCAAGCGACTTTGCCGGCCGACGGTAGTCGGGAATTGCCGCGCCGGCGACCGGTGGCTGTGCTAATGCGGAGAGGAGCTGGTTTGGATTCGTGTCACATTCCTAATAGCGTCTCTACCTATACCCTTCATACCTTCTTTCTTCCGAGCTCATGGCAGTCCAGGATCGAACCAACGAATTTCGCACTTGTGTTAACTCTATACGAAACAGGTCTGCTCTACCTCCAAGAACCGCAGAGTCGAAGCAGCGTCTGCTCCAAGGCCATGTCAAAGGTACTCCCAAGACCGAATTTTCGCGAATGGCTTCCGCCATTGGAAAAGACATAAGTGGCACCACTATCAAGCTTGGAAAGCTCGCGCACCGTACGTTGTCCTTTTCGCACATCCCGTTGTGTAGTTGACTGGTCTTAGTTGCGAAGCGGAAAACATTGTTTGACGATCGGCCCGTGGAGATCAGTGTGCGTGTCCTCCCATGCGCAGTGTACTCCTGTGCTTACCCATGCCGTTTTCGTTCGTTCAGGAATTAACCTACATTATTAAGCAAGACATAGCCAACATCAACCGTCAGATAGCTGCTTTACAATCGCTCCTTAGACAACACAATGCTCAGGGTGGATCGAGGTCCACAGAAGGAAAACAAATCGACGAACATAACAACAATATTGTCATGATGTTGCAGAGCAAACTGGCAAACACGAGCATCAACTTCAAGGATGTACTCGAGGTCCGAACGCAGGCAAGTCGGACAACCCTCGACCTCCGTGCACTGCCTGACTGGATATTGTATAGAATATGAAGGAGTCAAAGGACCGCACTGAACAGTTCATGTACTCCACGGCCTCTGCAGCCCACCAAGCGCCACAAAGTGAGCATGGTGTCCAATGTTACTATCTAAGCTAGACCGATCGTCCATAGATTCACTTTTGTTGAACGGGAGACTTGACTCAGTGGGCGATGGAAGCGGAAGTCGCCCGAGCTCCAAAGGCAAAGGAAGACCGGCACAAAATAACGACGTTCTTGCTATGGACTTGGATGCCGCCGAGGGTGGTACCGCAGCTTACGGTGGGAGCAGTGCCTTTTCACAAATGCAATTAGTAGAACAACAGGTATGGAACGTTCTTCTGCGATTTCGCGCTAAACTTCCAGCAGGATTCCTACATCCAATCGCGGTCAACGGCCATCGAGTCAATCGAGTCTACGATAGCGGAATTGGGGCAGATATTCACACAACTAGCTCACATGGTCGCGGAACAGCGCGAAACGGTACAGCGGATCGATGCCGACACGATAGATATCGCGTCGAATGTCAGCGGAGCTCAAAGGGAGTTACTTAAATACTACGCCAGTATATCTAGTAATCGGTGGTTGATGCTCAAAGTTTTTGGCGTGTTGATTGTTTTCGTGAGCCTCCGCTTTTTAATCTCCCGTCGGACATCACTGACAGACATGGCCAGTTCCTTGTATTTATTCTTGTTTCTTAAGGCGGACGTTGAGCGCCAGCCATTATCTATTGGATTAATTTGCCGCACATAATGGACACTTGATGACACGTTGACTGGATCCACCTGCGATCTATCCCACCGGTATAGCATTCACGCCTGTCCGGAAATCTCTAACCAAGGGCCTCCGTCTCTTCGTGCCCTTCTGATGTTTCTGACCCCCCCGATGGGTCTCTTTCTCTTCAGTATCACCAACCGTCCAAGTTCGCTTGCGAGTATGAGTTTGCTCCGTACCGGATGTGGCCGAAAACCGCTGCGCACCAGACTGCGCACCCTCTTGCCGTTTTCGCTGCAGGAATCGGATGAGTATGCGAAATCCATTCACGGTCATGACATACTCGTTGACCTTCCAATTCTTTATTACGCTCCTTCAGCTTCTTTGTTCGGGTTAAGCCTTTTCCACCACCGCCGGCAGTCAGTTCGACATTGATCTGACGCCCATCTAGTTGTGAATGGTGAAGCTTGAGCGCCTGCTGAAGTGCACTGCGATGCCGGAACTCCAAGAAAGCGCAACCTTTGGATTTCGTGACTGTTTTCGTAGGCGATGTCGTGGACGATTTAGGTGTCAGTAGTCGTACAGTGGGTGATGGAACTTTCGAGACGTGCGCGTGAAAAGCCAGTTCGAGACAATGATACTAACACACACCGCATATCGAGAAATGTGCTTGAATAGCCTCAAGAGTCGTGGTATATTTAAGATTTCCTAGCGACTCGAAGTGAGATTAACCGTGACGGATCGACAAGAGACGGCGTACCAAGAAAAAGAATGAACCTCTGCTTCGCCTTTTCGCTCTCCTCAGCCCCTGCTACAGGTTCTTCCATATCGTCGAGAGGACTCCCGTTACACCGTCTTCTTCGTTTTGATTTCGGTTCGGTTCCTTCTGCTTCTTCACTAGCTTTCCTCTTTCTTTTCCTCGCTGGAAAAACCACCCGCGTTTTTGTTTCCTTTCCCTGGGCTGCTCCTGCTTTTCCTTTCCCGACAGAAGCTTCTGTACTGACTTGACGGCCTTGTTGACCTTGCGTAGCATCAACAAGAACCTGATCTTCGACGCTAGGGACATCAATCTCGTCCTCTGAATTGCCGATGATGTCTGGTTCTCTGTCCTTGCTTTTGTCGTGTTTCCGTTCTCGAAAGGCGATTCCTTTCTTTTGGCGCTTTGTGAGCTTTGCTGTAGCGAACATGGATCACAAACCGAACGGGAGACGAATGCCGAACAGCACAGCCCGGCTACTATTTAATTACATAAATAAATGTACACTTCGACTTGCAAGCGAACGATACAACACCAATACATACGCAGCACCCTCCCAAGCAAGTGCCCGGACCACAAGATCAGCGCGAGGGGTCAGCCAAGTGTCAGACCGTTCACGCCTTCTCCGGCTCCCTCCAGGTCCCTTTCCTCACCATCGAGCCCTCGTCGATGTCTTGGAATTGGACGTAATATCGGGCTTGACAGTCCTATCGTAGGACGCAGAATGGGGCTCGAGGACACGCTCATCGGCCCAATTCCCACCTGCCGCGAGTTTGAATAACTTGAGAACGGATATCCGGTAACGGTCGGGGATGACGCTGCCGAACTCGAAACTGGGACTGGAATAGACAAAGGGATAGGAAGCGAGGGTCTCCCGTTTGGGGTACGTGGGTACGTCAGCGACGGATGAGACTCTCGTAGATAAGATATCGAGGGAGATACCGCTCTTCGTTTTGCCGCGGTAGGGTATGGATCATACCGATCGTCAACTGTTTACACGTATAAACTTGGTCGTTATCACTCAAAGAAGGGACACACATTTCCGTTTATTGGAGCGGACTGCACTAGTGGTTGGAGGTGGAGTGTACCGCCACTGCACTGAGGTGGGTGTTGAGGTAATTGATGGCGATGCCAATGGCTAGGAAGAACGTGAGCCTGGTGGAAGCACAAGGGACACGGGCCCATACAGCATCCACGTCCATTGCCATTACCGTGGGACTCCCCATAAGAGATGCAGGGGGATCATCTCCATTGACGCTTTGTGCGGGCGTACAGGGTTTTGCAACCATATGGTCACCTTGAGGTTCGAGCACAAATATTGCATCGACGTCGTCATCGTCATCGCTTGGGGACTCTACACCGTGCACCTCTTCATCACCAACTTCTTCCGGGTACCGCCCCCTATCGGACGGCGCGCGCGGCGTGCGTGGTTGCAGCGGAAGGTCAGAGCATGACGCCAAGAGTCGTTGAAAGGCAGCTTCAGACTTGACCTCATTCTCTTCAGGACGGGACTCGGCCAACAAGTTTAGTATCCTTGGAGGTTTCAACTTGACAATCGTTGAGAGGCTGGCAAGGTTCACAGGTAATGCTTACTGGGTAGGTCGGGCGTCTCGACCCGATTGCATTGGAGCCGAAAAGCGATTCATTGTCGAGCACGCTTAGGTTTCGACTTGATGGTGGAGTTGAGGGATTCAAGGGTTCATTGTCGTTCTCGTCGCGAGTTTCTTCCGGGTCATTTTCGCATGGCATGACGATGGGAGGTGTTGGATTACCGGAGCTACTGGAAGGAGAACTTTCCGTGTACATACGTTCCCTGTCGCTTTCTGACTCTTCTCCGTTTGTGCTTCCGCGCCTACTTGAGGGCATCGTGAAAGAGATGGCGAGTGGACTGTAGATGCGTTTTTCTGCATAGTAAGACGAAGACTTGGGGAGCAGTGAAGGACGACGAAAACGGAGGAACAGCGGGCTAGCAGGGGGGTCGTCTGGGAGGGGAGAGACGCTTGTTTTGCTTGAAGGCAATGCGAACTCCTCCGAGGACGACGGGAACGAGAGACGGCGAGGAGATTCGGACATGGAAGACAATAGCAAAGGCAATCCATACTTGTCACATTTACACAAGACTATTTACTTGTACAAACGAGCCATCAAGCTTTCAAGGCCAAAGGAGGTAGGCCGCATAGGTCGCACTTCCAAGGAGCACTGCAAAAGCGATCAGGAGGGCTGTATGCATGGTCATCTCACTCACCAATCGCCGTCTGATTCGCAATAATAGCGCCGGCCACTCGCTGTCCGTCTAGTGAGTCAAAGGGAGTAAACTGCAAGGATCACATCTCGTACGTTGGCCGGCTTTCCCGTGCTATAACCGAGGGTAAACAAGATACGTCCTGCGACGAACAAGCCGCACATTATAGCAGCAGCACGGGGGAACTTTAAGCCGAGAACGAGAGTGCTACAGAGGGCAATTGTCAGCGAAACCCAGAGGATGACGAAGAACTCACGCTATGGAGACGACGGGTGCAGCCTCGAGGGTATTTTGATGGGCCCCTTGAGATGAGTTAGCAGGCTGTAGACGATGGTAAGGTGAGGGACGGCGAACGTTGGGTGCAATTGAATTGCATGGCTGCTAAACTAGCGTTTGCTTGGGCCTGCTCAGCGTATACTAGACGCACAGCGTCGAATAAAAGGCGGATGGGATCAAGCGAATACACCCACGCTGTGGGTATTCGATGTTTGCGCGCTTGCGGGCCCTCCCTACGAGGATGGTCTGCCAGGCAAGAACCCAGCCGAGGGAGACGATGGATGCAGGAACATAGCCGAATCTGGGAGGACGGCGTTAGCAAGGGACGAAGCAAGACGAGTCTGGGCGGTACCCGTCGGGAAGGACGATCTGACTGGACATGGCGGTAAGCAGGAGAAGGGCGTTTCTAATTACGCCACTCCCGAGTTCGTCGGCACTCGTTTCGCATACAGCACTAGTAGTATCACGTGATCTGTTGTTTTCTGATCGATATCCCTCTGGGACCCAAGTCGACATGACCAAGCGCTCTGCGTCGTCCGATCTGCTAGCCAACGCAAAGGCTCCTCGGTGCTCAGAAAAGCCAGATGTACCCTTGGTCGACGATATCGGCGAATTTGAAGACGCATGGGAAGACGAGCTCGAGTCAGATGAGGACGTCGTAGATCCAGACGCGCCGGACGGTACGAGCGACAGCACAAATGATCTTGTATCCCATAAATTTGTAACAGGTCTCTCATCGTGTTTTCTATCAGGAATGGATATTGATGACGATCCCTCTACCGTCGAACAGTCTGAGGAACAACCCTCCCGTCTGCAGGCCTTTATGCCCGGCACGCATGTTCTGGCAAAAGACGAGATATTAGAACCAGATGACTCAGTCTACATCATGCGCCATTCAATGGATGTCACCTGGTCATGCTTGTCCTTCGACGTCTTGCGAGATAGTCTTGGCGATGAACGCCAAAGATATCCCGAAACTGTTTATGTCGTTGCTGGAACGCAGGCCGCCAAAACCGATCAAAACGAGCTATCCGTTTTCAAAATGAGTTCTTTGCACCGCACTCAAAGAGATGGAGGTCCGTTTTCAGTCTGGTCTTTTTTTCATAGCTTGACGTTGGCCGTAGATGACGAGGACGACGATGACGGGGACGAAGAGGACGACGCTCTCGATGAAGATGCAGTCCTCGAATTTCGCTCTGTGCCCCACGACGGCGGTGTCAATCGCGTCCGTGCCCAGCCCCTTCCGCCATCCACGCCCCTGGTTCCTCCCTCGCAACCCTACTACACTGCAACTTGGGCTGAAACTGGCAAAGTTTACATATGGGACATCCGGCCTCTCGTAGAGTCTCTCGACGTACCTGGATACTCTTGGGAAAGGCCAAGGACAAACAATCCCACCTTTGCAATTGTTTCACATGGACGTGCTGAGGGATTCGCCATGGACTGGGCTGCGTCAGCGGCAACAAACCCGTCCGCGCTCAGGCTGCTTACGGGTGATATTCATTCAAAAATATATCTTACCACGACAACACCCCCCGGGTTTACCACTCTCACGCATCCGTTCACATCTCATACATCCAGCGTCGAAGATATCCAATGGAGCCCATCGGAACCTACTGTTTTCGCATCTTGCTCGGCCGATCATAGCATTCAAATATGGGACGTACGGAGTAAAGGAAGAAGAAGCGTCACTGGCATCGATCCTGCCCATGACAGTGACGTGAATGTTATCAGCTGGAACAGGAGTACGAATTATTTATTGATCAGTGGCGGCGATGAAGGTGCGATCAAAGTATGGGATCTTCGGAATGTCAGCAAGCCGGGGTGAGCAGCCCTCTGGACTCCGCGAGAAACAGCTGTCTCATCTCCCTCAGATCGCCTCGCCTCGCTCCCAGCCCCGTTGCTACATTTACCTGGCACAATGGCCCTATCACCTCGATCGAATGGCATCCAACAGAGGACTCGGTATTCGCTGCGTCCGGCGCCGATGACCAGGTTACGCTTTGGGACTTGGGAGTTGAACAAGATGACGAGGAGATCGGTTCACCAATGAATGTCCCTCCAGATAGTAGTCGGGAGGTCCCACCACAGCTACTCTTCGTGCACCAGGGACAGAGAGACGTGAAGGAAATTCATTGGCACCCCCAAATTCCTGGAACAGTGATCAGCACGGCATTGGATGGTATCAATGTCTTTAAAACGATCTCGGTGTAGGCAAAACGGTCCTCCAGAGAAAAGTACCTAGCAGACGACTTAGATAGTGGTGAGGGAGACGGACACCATCTGTTTCATTCTCGCGCTGATATTACGAAACTGCATAGGTGCGCCACAAAGAATAAACACCGTCAATATAGACCGGCTCTGTTGTTCCCCCTTGGCGAACGGATCTGTTGGGAGTGAACTATATGAGATGGCATGAAAACATTGCTACTCACCTTTGCAATGTTCTTGTGCAGGATGTCCGTCATCACGGCATAAACGTTTCTAATGTCAATGAGGTTCTGACGGGCAAAGAAAAGTTGCTTCTCGTCGTGCTCTTTCAAGGCAAGCTGTGACCAAGTGAGGACCGACTCTTAGGGATATTTTCCGCCACCTACCGTATAATCTTCGATGTTGGGATATTTGATGAGCTTTGAGCATATCTTAGCTCGAGCCAAGTAATTTTGTCGGACACTGTCGCGGATGTTGTATGCACTCTCTTGGGAGCGGAGTAGCTCGCTGAGAACCTCTAGAACGGAGGTTTAGTAAATAGTTCGCATTGCTCGTAGATACTAACCCTCCTGTATTTGGACGCCTATCGACGCGGTGAGTCGGTGCAGCCCAAAAAAAGGTGCTGGCACATACCAAAGTTATCGCCACTAACACATGACAAGAAGTTAGAGAGCCGTGCAGATGTGGAGTCCGATGCAAACGTACTCTTCTATTCTGAAATGGAGAATCAGTACCAGTTCACATGCTAGACATATTCAAACATACTTTGGCATTGTCAAGTTGACCCATAACTTGACCTTGTCCTGAACCCATCTAAGTAAGCCGATAAAAAGAAGCGGAAAAGATACTCACACAGGAATCCGACAATTGTGCACACTCCACCTTGATAGTTTCTTGCAGTTTCAAGATGTGCCTATTGGCATGAACGAGTTCTGGATACCTCGCGTTTGCGATGTCGTTGGCGAGCGGCACAATGCCATCTTCCACACGTTTCCGCTTCGAGGAAGGGCCATTAGAATCGGGTGTACCAGGGGGTGGATACACCCTCGGATCCGTAGATGCAGGGGCCTGTGATAAGAGGTAAGGCGAATCTGGGTTGTTGGTGCCGTCGATGATGGTTGAAAGCTCGCTGTACAACATTAGTAGATATCAAAGCATGAGTCGATTGTTCTTACATTGCCTGCAAAACAGAATTTGGTGAGCTGGGTCATTGCTGTGTGCAGCGCACTGACCTTTGCTGGGAAGACGTGAAAGATGACGTCTTCTGCCACGGAGGCGACCCCCGCTCGAAAAGCCTGCATTACAAGTCAGTATATGGAGACCTGAACGGTTCATCAATACTGGCTTCGAGCTTTTCTGAGGTCTCCTTGGGCATGGTCATGATGGTGGGAGTCAAAGAGGGGACGCGCGTGCTCATGGAATTACCTCATCGGGACATTGAATCGCGCTCCTCAGCCCAACCATGAGCAACGTATGTTCAAGTCACCAGTCCGGATGTTACACTCATTTCGTGTCTAGGATGAGACGGACGTCATCTCAACCCTCACAGGTTTCTCGCTCGACAACGTTCTCCAAGGCTTGTCTCTACCGACCGGCAGTGGCCTCCCCGGCAGTCTCGGAATCACAGGCTTGCCAGCGTTGGATGCCTCGCAGATTTACAGCGAAAAGTGGGACGAAGATGAGGAGGCCGTTGGCGCGGACCAAGGCGAGGACTACGAGGACGAAGTGGATAGGGAACTCGAGAATGAATACTTTGGCAGCGACGCCGTCAAAGTCGAAGCACAATCCCCAATTTCGATGAGGCTCAAGGAAAAGCGCGTAAGGATCGTAAGGCGGCTCATCGAAAGACCAAAAACAGTTTATGAGCGTTTTCCTGGCTTTGAGAAGGACAGGGTCCTAGATTTCTCGGACTTATTCAAGGGTTATACGGGAAAGAAGTCGAGAATAGCAAAGCGACCTCTCACAGGTCAGTGACACGTTTCTTTTGCGTGTGGTATCCTTGTCGACCCTACCTAGTCGAATGCGTCTATCCACGCAAGAGGGATGTCCCTCGAGGCTTTCTCGAGGCTGTTGCAGGCGATACCCAGCGTCAGAACGAGAACAAGCGTGCTGAAGAAGTGGTTTCTGCCGGGAGCATCGAGAATGACCTAGTGAAAGCCATAGAGGTGATGACAACATCGCGTCCTCTCTCAGGTTCCTTATACTTTGTAGGAGCGCGAGAACTCGGCACTTCCCATCACTCTACCTATGCATGACAGAAGCTTCGACCTTGTGTTACTGTCGAATTGGGAAGAAGATATCGTGTACGCATATGACGAGATCATTCGACCTCCGTGCCAAGATACAGATGATTTAACTGCTCCAGCGAATAAATCCCTCGAGTCAGGCGCATGGACACAGAGTATCATATGGGGCCCCGGGGCACCATTTCGGGACTTTACTCAGCTAGAATTGAATGAGGAGGATCTCGCAGCCGAGGAGCGTCCAGCAAGTATGTCTTGAACGGCTTATGTGGCCAAGTCGGGCGCTCACCGTTTTTAGCAGTGGAAACAGTTAGGCCACGGAAAAGGTTTAGAGCGGAAAATGCACAGTCTCGCGACAAATTTAACCTTTCAAACGACCATTTGTACGAGGTGGCCAAGGAAGGTGGTCGACATCGTGTCCGTCAGACTTTTGGTCAGTTGGTCGTGGAACACGCATACCCCGCACAGAAACTCCAGTTACCATTCGTGAGTGCTGCCACGTGCAATTTTTATAGGTTATCACGAGACCCTACGACCCTTAGTTCAAGACCCGACTTTCAAAGCAAGAAGCGCGTTCTTTCCACCGACCAGCTTTGCAGTTCCCTACCAATATTGAAATTCGTTTTAGCAAAGTGCGGACTGCGAAGAAGAAAAAGGACAAAGCAGGGCGAAAGATCGGAAAGGGTGGTAACATCGGTGAAGGACTTCACAGGACGAGTGATCTGACACTCAAAGATACCAGCAATTTTGTTCTGTGGGAATACTCTGTGCGTTGACTTTCTCTTGGATTGAATGTGTGCTTACTACAGCTGTTTTCAGGAGGAGCATCCTCCCATCATCCCTGACTTCGGGATGGGTAGTATACTCGTCAACTACTATCGTAAAAAGGACGAGAAAGACGATTACATGCCGAGAGTAAGTCTTGGTTGATCGCAAAGGTCGCATTAACAATTATTCGTAGCTCGACCTTGGGGTGCCATTTGTGCTGGAGCCACAGGATGAATCACCGTTCATGAAGTTCGGTTATGTTTACCCTGGGCAAACTTTTCCCGCACTTTACAACAACCTTGTGCGTGCACCACTCTTTCGCCACAAGCCCTATTCCACCGACTTTCTCGTCGTGAGGTGCGAAGCGTCCCATGATTTCGATCTAGTTCGTACTGATTGGATGATATTCAGGAGTACGACAAAAGGGGATACGAAATATTACTTGCGGGAGATCAAGAACCTTTTCGTTATTGGACAAACATACCCTGTGACAGAGGTTCCAGGACCTCACTCGCGAAAAATAACCAACACCATCAAATACAGACTACAGATCATTGCCTTCAAACTTCTTAGGAAAAGTGCCGAAGAGCGCCTCAAGATCTCACGCCTGATGAAGTACTTTCCAGATCAAAACGAGCTTCAAATGCGGCAACGACTCAAAGAGTTCATGGAGTACCACCGCCGGGGGCCTCACCAAGGCTTTTGGCGCCTCAAGGCCACGGTCACTGTTCCAAGCGACGCTGACATGCTCAAGATGGTCGGACCGGAACAGGTTGTCCTTATGGAAAGTATGCAAGTTGGGCAGCGCCACCTTCAGGACTCGGGGTACACCCAAACTGCGGAACAAACGGAGGACGACGAAAGTGAATCCAAGCTCTCGATAGAGCAACAACTTGCACCGTGGATCACCACCAAGAATTTCCTGTTCGCTACCCAAGCCAAAGCTATGCTTCGGTTGCACGGTGATGGTGATCCCACTGGAAGAGGGGAAGCATTTAGCTTCATTCGCATATCCATGAAGGATATTTTTGTGAAAGCCGGCGAGGACTATGAGCAAAAGCTTGGTACGAGAACTGCTTTCTGTGGCAACCCGTTGTTCACGCGGCATTTAGCTGAGGCCGAAAATAGACCCAAGTCTGCGCACAGGTACAACGTTGCCGAACAGCAACAGATCTACAAGTCTGAGATTGAGAGGATATGGAAAGCGCAGTTCGACTCACTGAGTCGCAAGGATGAGCCTATCCTAACACCCGAGGATGAAGCCGCCCCCCCACCCGATGTCAAAAAACTTGTGTCGAGGCAGACGTCCATGAGAATTGAGACGCCCTTTTCCCCTGCCATGTCGCCCGTTCCAGGACGGCTACCTTCTCCGGCCTTTAGTCGAGGGTCATCACTAGAACGCGATCGAGAGATGAGCGTGGGTCCAGAGGGCAGTCGCAGGGTGCTGCGGATAAAACGCTTGGTTGGTTGGATGCCTCATTTTTCCGAGGGTCACGGCATTTCATTCTCATCCAGGTCGATGGCGAGTGGCAAACGGAGATCATCCGCGATCCAGCTGTTATTCGCGCCTACGTCCGGGCCCGTCTGTTGATCGAGGAAGAGGCAACATTAGCCGATAACCTCGCGCCAACCGGCGATGCGGACACGGACAAACGGTACAAGAAGCGGTACGTCTTGCCATGTCACAGGTCGCTCACGATCTCATGCCCGGCTTGTTGATCAGGCTGGAAGAACGTATTGCGAGGATGAAGAAGAACCAGGAACGACGGTTACATCGCAAGAATGCAAAGATTGTCAAGGAAGGGGGTACGCCAATGCAACTCAATCGACCCCTGAAACCAGATACGACGGTTCGTGGTTGCCTTTTTCTTTCGTCGTTGCCGTGTGTTTCACCTTTTACAGCGGCGCTGTGGGCACTGCGGGCAAATGGGACACATGAGTACGTTGACCTGCTACCGCATCTTCCCACCATTAAATTGCAACAGAAACTAACCGAAAGTGCCCGAGGTGGGCCGAGTTCAACAGCGGGGGTCCCCCCGTTCCTGCGAGCGCGTCTGCGACCAGTCCGCCACCTGGCACGCCAAGCGGTTCGGGTTTTGGTGGATTCAACAAGCCCTTGCAGAACGCAACTTTTGGTTTCAATGCTGCTGTGCCGTCCCCTCTCGCTACGAGCCCGCCGGTGTCGGCGATGGAAGATGTTGAGCCTTCCACGACGCCTTCCAGCGCAGCTCCCAAGATCAAACTCACGCTCAAGCGTACCTAGCTTATTCATTTGTATAATATCGACATGTAAGACAGGTTTCAGAATACGAATACAATGACTATATAAACGGAAAGCGATCAAGCGGCAACCATCTCGACATCCACTGACAGTGTATGTGACTTGAGTGATTCATGGTGTTGGGACCCGAAGCGTTTCAAGTAGTCTTGATTGATTTTAACAAGCAAGTGGCGAATGAGATCGGCGTGCCGCCTTCTCTCTTCGAGAGAATTGTCCTTGTGAAGTTGGGCCAGCTCGATCTTGTCCACCTTGCTGGCAAGTTCGTCGTTTTCCGACGTTTTCGTGACCGAGTGATGAGGCTTGTGAGCTGGTACAGGAGATGACCTGGTGGAGCTGGGGGTGGTCCCACGCGAGGTGTCAGATGACCGAGGGTCAGAGGCGGGTGAGGGGGAGCGATACATCTCCATGATAGAAGGTAACCTAAGTGGCCGGGCGTCCGGCTTGAGTGAGGGAAGCTTGAGCTCCGAATCCTCGGGCAAGAGGAGCGGATAGAGCGACGAAGCAAGCAGGTCAGTGGTTTTCGTAGAAGATGGGAGTGATGCGGGTGGACTGCGATGAGCAGGAAGTTTTGGCTCTGGAAGATCAGCAGCGGTGCCAGGGGCGGTCTTGAGCGGGTTCATCACGGTGTGAACGGGCTTTCTGAGATAGTCTGGCGGGGCGAGCTGGACTGGGGGGATGGCACCGCGGGGCACACGAATATAGTCAAACTGTGCAAGCGAGTCGGAGGGAGAAGAGTGATGGGGTGGTGTTGCATTGGAGGGGGTGGAACTGGAAGAGTGGGGGGAGGTGGGGTCGAGGGGAGGAGTGGGATGGAGACAGCTGCGAGGAGAAGAGGAAGGGTAGGCGTAGGACGACGGGACGGCAAATTCGTGGGAGGTGGATGGAGTCACGGGACGGTTGTGGACATGATCAGTGGGATAAGTAGCGGAGAGGGACGTGTAGGGAGAAGGGAACTGGGACTGCTGGACAGACCTGGGGAGAGATGCGGGAGGAGAAGGATATGTGGGGGAGGGGTAATGATGGGAGGAGGGGTAGGTGGTACTGTTGGAAAAGGCGTGGGAAGAGGAGGACAGGCCGGGCATGCCTGCGAGACCGAGCTGATTGAGGCTGTCTGAATCAAAGTAGGAGGAGGGGATGCGGTCGGGATGGGGGGTGCGGTGGACGGAGCCGGTGACATCGCGACCGAGAGTGACAAGGAACTCGTTCAAGGCGGCGAGTTCCTCTGGGGTATGGACGTCAAAGGAGACGGAGCGGGGGTTGAAATCGTACTGGTTGGGATCATGGGCGTAGGCGATGTCGTCAAGACGCTCGGCCTTTTCGGGGGGGGGGGGGGGGGGGGGGGGGGGGGTGAAGGGGGTGTACGCACGGGGACCATACGAGGGCGCGACCTTGCGTTTTTTCACGTCGGCGAGAAAGTCATCGATGGCATGGTCATAGGAACGCTTGTTGCGGGACTGAGATTTGTGGTCCCAGGAGGGGACCTGGCTATGGAGGAAGAGGTCGTAGGCAGAGGAGTTGAGGTTGCGGGAAGGGTTGTCTGCATCCGGGGACGGGTAAGCTATGGGAGGGTGGGGTGAGGGCGAGGAGAGGGAAGGAAAGAGAGAACGAGTACCGTGTGAGATGGTGGCGCGGGGAGGGGAGGGTGCTGCGGATGGTCTAGCGGAGAGGGACTTGTTGAGGGTGCCCTTGTGTTGGGGGGGATCGCCGCGCACTCGGGATACGTAGACAGGGTCGTTTACGGTGATGGCTTTGGAGTGCTTGTGCGCTACGTGGTGCTCCTCCGTGTGTATCTTTTCGTGCTTTTTGAGGTCCTGAGGGCGCTTGAATGATTTCTTGCATATCTGCAGGGGGTATGAGGGACGGAAAGAGGAGAAGAAGGGACGTACCTCGCAAATGTGCGGTTTGAGGGGTGTGTGTACTTGAAAACGGATGAACGACAGGGAGGAGAAGGAAAGGAAGGGTGTACCTCTGAGATGGGAGGTGATATGGTCGCGCTTGGCACAAGAAGTGCCACAGTCTTTCCACCTACAAGTGAGACAGAGATTGTTTGTGGATTTCCTTCCGATGTGGTCGTTGCAGAGGTGGTTGTAGAGCAGCTCTGGGTCGGGGAAGGAGGCGTCGCAGGCGAGCCATTCGCAGAGGAGAGCCATCGTTGGAGGAGGGAAAACACCAAGGCGCGAATTAAGTACCGCCAAGCCACCTTGGCAAGCGTCCCCTCCCCCTGCCAAGTCAATCCCTTGATTCCGTACATGCCCGCTGTACAACAACTCAAGGACGCTTTCCAGCTCGTCGACATAGACAAGGACGGCGTCGTATCCATCGACGACCTACGCCAGACATTGTCCAGTCTCGGTACAAGTCATTTCCTCGCGCTGCCCTCGTACAAGCTCACATTCCTCCCCGCCAGGCATCCCCCCATCACAGTCCACGCTCGATGCCCTCCTCGCCGCACGCCCTGGATTAGCCTCTCACGGCGCCGGCATCAATTTGGCCATGTTCCTCACCATGATGACAGAGCGTCTCGTCCAGTTTGACTCCGAGGCTGACCTCTGCGACGCCTTTGAGTGCTTCGACGAGTCAGACTCTGGCATCGTCAAGGCAGACGAACTTCGCAAGTGGATGAGCGACGTCGGCGATCGCATGGACCAACAAGAGGTACTTCCCCTCGTCCTCCCTCTCCACACTGCTCACCCCTTGTCCAGATCGACGCCCTCTTCAACGGTCCATTCACGGATCGCCATGGAAACTTTAATTATCGCGAATGGATAAACTCGTTTCGTGTTGGAGACGACCCTGCTCAGACCGAACCCTCTTCGTAACACTATACGCTCATGTACTAGATCCACGAACCCTCGAGCGGTTCCGCAGGAAGCGCATCCTTGTCCATTGACAGCTCCTTGAATATCTCTTCCACCCCCTCTTGTGACTCGGCTTCGCCAGCCTCCCCCAGCGCTGGACAGCTTGAGTGACCCGTTCGTAAGATCCTCGACGAGTGCCCACCCTGTCCTAGCCACGCATCGCCGCAAGCTGCAATCAGCAACAGTTCCGCTCCCTCATACTCGAGCAGTTCGATGCACCGACATGGCGTGAAACACAGTCCATATTCGCGTCGTCCTCGCGACCCCCGCCCAAACACCTCGTCCAACAACGCATCGGATACTGTGCGCGTCTCTCTCCGCGCTGATTGTACGCTGGCGCATCTGCGAGCGGATTGACCTGAACCACAAAAGACGACGCAGTGTGAATGCCAAGCCCCTGCATGCCACCCGGCGTACCTGGGATGCGTGAGGTGGTATGCCAAGTGTGTTGCGTCCTTGGATGGCACGCGTCCTGTGCTGTTCACGACCGCATAGACGCCACGCCCTGCTAAGTGCACAGCTCCCTCGTGTCGCACCCCTATCCATCCTTGGACCTTTGTCCCGTCCTGGGATTCGCACCGTACGTACCTCGCGTCTTGGTCTCGTACGTCTTCGAGTCCCCGCTCGAGGCTCGGTAGGTCGTCTCCGACTGTCGTCATGTTCGCGCAAAAGACCTCGCGACCTCGCTCGGTCTCGGGCAACCGTTTCTCTCCCATCGTAAGCAGACGGTAATCCTTCTCGTCCTGGTCGGGGACGGGACGACGTCCCCCCTCTGCGAGCAGGGTCATCTCCTCTCCGGGGGGTTCTTCCTCATGTATGCTAAACTTTGGGGGACGGACGTCGTCAGTGCTGTCGACGTGCTCGTGGTGTACTTTTGGACGGTAAAAGAAATAAATGTGCCCGCGCTCGATGGTGGTGGCAGTCATGCTATGGTGCTGTGTGACGTCACACGTGTTATCTTGACGCTGCCATGTCTGCGCTCAAGCTCGCCGTCTTCAACCGCGACAAACCCCACGTAGGCTCATCCCCAGTCCCCCCGATTCCGCTCGTTCACGTCCTTTTAGTCCTCCATCACAGACTGGGTCGAAATCCTTTCTTCCCGGACTTACCCCGACGAGGCTTACGACGGGTCCGTCTCTCCTTTTCATCTCCCCCTGCTCCTCCTCATACCCCACCAGCATCCCAGAGCTAGCCACCTCCATCCACCTCCAGTCCACCGGGTATAGCTTCCCTCCTCTACCACCCCCGCTACTCATCCCGCCCTAGGCCCTCCGAAGTATCCAGAGCACTCAGAAAGAAGATCAAGCATGGCGACAACCATCAAAAGTACCGTGCTCTTGTCGTGCGTTTCACGCCGCTACACTCTTCCCTCTTCTAATCCCTTCTAGATCCTCAAAGCCCTCATGGAAAACGGCGATCACAAGTTTCAAAGTACCATTCCCTCTCCCTCTCCGACAGCCGCTCACCAGATCCCGTATAGCCGCCTGCATGGACGATCACCTCGTCGACGCCATCAGACACCTCGCCGCCGACCCCACGGCAGATCCAAAGGTCAAGCGCAAATTGATCTCCATCCTCGCATCCTGGAGCGATCAGTTCAAGGACGATCCTTCCTTGTCCAACATCGCCGGTCTATACAAACCATCCCGTCGATCCCACGCTCGCTCAGAGAGCGCCGACACCACACAGCAACGAGCAAAGCAGGACGTTCGGCAGAGAAAGATTCGTGCGTTCAACTTTGAAGTGGTCAGTTTCATCCCAACGTCTTGCTCACCCACATCTCACCTCTTTTTCAGGAGAAACCCCAAATACTGACCGCGATTGCCAATTCCACTCAGGCTTCCAGCAATCTGGTAAACGCCATCATGTGGGTCAATAGCGACAAGGAGAGCATCTCTGCCAACGCTCGCGTTCAAACCTGTCTTCAAAATGCAAAGGATGCACGAGCGACCATCGTCAGGTACATACAGGTAATGTCCCTTTGTTGCACTCGTCTGCATCACCCCGACCACTCGTAGCTCGTAGAGAATGAGGATGTGATCGGTACTTTGATAGAGACCAACGAGCGAGTCGTCTCCGCACTGCAAATGTATGATGACGTGAGTTTACACCCCGTACTTTATGTGCCCACTTCCATGACAAGCATCCCAACAGCTTTCGGCACCCCCGCATACCCAAGATTCGACAGGCGGAATACAGACCGCCATGAATGGCATGTCCATCGCACCAGACGACGCACCGTCCCCACATGCACAAGACGACACGACGAGACATGTTCATCCCGACCTGCGAGATCTATCTTTTGCAGCACTGGGCAGCGAGCAGGCCTCGCTGCCACCACCCATGCAGCCTTCTCTCCGGGGTGATGGATCGACTGAGCCCGAGTGGGACCAGCACAGAGGAAGTCTTTCTGATTTCAGTGATTATGAGAGCGAGGACGAACCTGCAACTCACCCGGTGGGGGCAAGCTCAGGGGGACGACCAAAGGCAGCCGTCGAAGATCCTTTTGCTGACCCATTCGCCGATTGACGTCCTAGCCAGCTGCTGATATATCTTGAAATACATTACACATTAGTCGTGCATACAATCAAACCATCGTCACGTATCAACCACTTTCGATGCTGCTGTCCATCTCGCTGTTTGCATGATCACCCGAGCCTGATGCCATCGTTGTCTGCGAGTGCGAATCATGGGCCTGCGATGTCTGTCCTTGCTGTTGCTGGGACGGTATGGCGCCGTGTATGCTGCTCCCTAGAGCACTCAGTCCGGGTCCTCCCATCATTGCCATCGGGCTCTCCAGATACAACCGGATCAACACGCTCTCCAGTGCAACGATACTCGGTGTCGGGTAGTCGTACGCACGGGCATGTTCTCGTATGGAGTTGAAAAGCACCGACATGCGTTCCCACTGTTCGTTTTGCGCCGAAGAGGTAGGGGGCATCTGAGAATAGGGCACGTTGGCACTAGGCTGGCTGGGATAGTGTGAAAACGGGTGAGGCAGGTGGCTCAATGGCGCACTCGAGAAGGAAGTCACGTGAGATTGTTGGGCACTAGCAGGAGCGCTGCCCGACGTGGACGCCTCCGTCGATGGAGGCGCGACGGACTGTGCATTGCGTTTCGACTTTGACTTTTCGGCTTCCACGGCGGCCCGCCTGCCTCGGCGGGTATACGGAAGGTTGGCGAGTCCGATTGGGTGAGAATGTTCCGCAATGTCTGCACAAGAGGTTTGCCACGAATGCACACAACGGAAACAAACGCACAGCAGACGCGGACTTCCTCCGTGTCAAAGTAGGTCTTGTAGCTGATCGACGCATGACACCCCTGTCCCTCGAGCTGTCGCCAACGAGTCAACGTCAGCCACACGTCGTCGCGCACTGCTCACTTTTCTGCTGGGGACCTTGCGGACGCGCTCGGGATGTTTTTTGACATACTTTTTGCGACCGCTGCGCGAGTGGCGGGCGCAGACGAGTTTGGTGTGGTCTTTGAAGCGGGGAGGGACGGCTTTGCTTCCGTGTGTGTCGCCCTTTACGAACTCGACCATCTGCGCTTCCTCCTCCTGAGACCGCCATTCCTGAAAGGCGGCGAGGTTGGGGAAGACGAGGGTGTACCCGTCGTCGGTGTCGCCGGAGCCATACGGGGGTCGGGTAGTGGAGGGTTTCGTGGGCGTGGGGTTGTGTTGTATATTTTGAGCGAAAGACGGATGCTGGTTCTGCTGCAAATGTGGAGGCAAAGGCTGGGACATGGCCAGTTGCCCGAGCCTGAAATGCTGGAAACTCATCCTTTTTGTCAAGGAATTCGAACAAAATTGGCATTCGTCGAATTGGTAAAATTAGGAAATAAATTTGCTGCATGTCACACGAGCGTGACATGACCTCTCTCCGAAATTCGCTCCATCGGCGCAATCACAAGGAGCGCTCCCAGCTCGCCCATCGCGCCAAGTATGGCATCCTCGAAAAGCACAAGGACTACGTGCTCCGTGCCCGCGACTACCACTCAAAACAGGATCGCATACAACGCCTCAAGCAAAAGGCCGCCAACAGAAACAAGGATGAGTTCTACTTTGCGATGAAAAACGAGAGGACCGTCGACGGTGTCCACGTAAAGGACAGGGGAAACACCGCCATGCCCATGGACATGGTCAAACTACTCAAATTCCAAGACGAAGGCTACATCAGGACTATCAAGACCGTAGGACTCAAGGTCCGTTCGTCCCCCTTGGCCATAATTGGTTTCCCACTCCCCACAGAAAATCGACAAGCTCAAGCGACAGCTCACTGATCTGGCGAACCTTGTTTCAGAAGGCGATGAGCCCCTGATGGAGAGCGAACGAGAGGCCCTGCAGGCCGCAGGCATAATTGCCCCGCGAAAACCGGGGTCGAGTCCCAAGCATATCGTTTTTGCGCAAGACGTCGCAGAAGGTGAGCCAACTTGCATTTGTCACGCTGGGTGCTCACCATCACCTCAAGCACAACGACTCGAGCAAAACATGCGTGTTGACGTGGGTGCGCCCCGTGTGACGTCGACGGAATCACCCAATAGCCCTGAGCTCGGTTGGAAAACGCGCAGTCCCGTGAAATCAAGCTGGCGGCGAAAGAAGCAACCCCTCGTCGACGTTGCCGACGACGGCCCGAAAGAAGAACAAGACGCTGTACGTGACTGCATTACGATCCCTTTCACATTTTTATATCTGCCGCGTAGAAACACCGCAACCACCTGCTTAAAGAGCTTGCCGCACGACTCGTTCGAGACACACACCTATCATATACGCTTCGTGAACTGGAGATGCAACGTCTACTGGTCAACAAGGGTGGACGAAAAAAGATCCGAGGAGCTGAGCTCGTTCAAGAAGAGGACGGAGATAGTTCCGAGGATGAAGACCACAGTTCACATAAACAAAAGTGTGATCCCTCGGTTTATAAACCACGCATATATAAATGGAGGGTAGAAAGAAAGCGGTAGTGTAGCACTGTCCCCATTGAATGACGTATATTGTATATCCGATAATAACGCCTGGAATGGCACAGAACCATCGATATTCATATTAACTCCTCAAGTAAGCACTAAACAAGGTCAGTAACATGTATCACAGACGAGTGGTTTCGACCACTTCCGGACTCGTTTGTCGAACGAGTTCGAGTTCATTCTCGCCAAGGTTTGGAACAAGTTGTGCAAGAACCAATGAATCGAGGTGGTTGAGGTACGTCAACGGATCGCCTTGCGTGCGATTAACATTACAGTCAAATATGGTAGTAACGTCAAAGGGTGTTTCCCAAATATAATATGGCGAATTCTGGGGAACCCGATGGAATGTGCGAGGGGCTACAAGACTTGCCAGTGGGACATGATATCCAGTCCCGCGCCCTTGAACACGGCGTTATACGCAGTGGACAGAGTTGACGATCACAAGGGAGAGAGCTAGGTGATATTGATATTGTTGAGCGCGCAGGGCTTTAAGTAGTAAATCCTATTCTCAATCCCCCATCATCGTCTGAATCACTCGACGCACTCCCAACTTAAAGCTCTGCGCGCTCAACAGATATGAACATGTCGCGATTCAAAGGCTTCGTCAGGGTTAGCACCCAGCCACGACTTTGCCGGATGCTCGTTCGAATATTGCGAACACGGCCAACCTGTTGCGAGGCATGTAGAGAGGCCCTCGTTGCAGAGACGGGATAAAGAAGCGAGACATGCACGCAGGAAGTCGAATGACGCCAGTCAGATGTGTGTTCGTTCAGTTGTTGGGTAACCGACTTGAATCATTGTCCAGGATCTACGCGGCGCATATTTTGATTCGTGGCCAACGATTCACGATTGTTGACGCCCTTTGCGATCGCACCTTTTTTGTTGGATTCAAGCTGCGCGGTGGGGAATGACAGGAGGGCGGCCTGCGCTGTAGAAAATAGCATTGTGCAGTGAGGTATGATAGAGGTGATGATCCGGGCGTGTCTATTCTCCTATGATAAGCAAATGTGTAGTGTACATGAGATCATGTAGAACGAAGAGAGACGGACGAATGCAGCTATGACGACATACTAAGACAGGGACTCGGTGATACTGAAATGGACATGATCGCCCTCCCCGAGGGTAAGTCTGACGGGTAGCCGTGGATCGATGCGAACCGGCGCACTAGAACCCACAAAAAAGTCGCCCCGGGTGAAATTTCTGGTGATTGCGGCGGCTTCTTCCTCGGTGAGGTTGCGCGGCCGCTTGCTGGGACGAAAGGTCGACGATGACGCGCCGGTAAAAGTACCGTTGTAGTCGTAGTATTGATGTTGCGTCAGCGTCGGAGCTCCGTGGACATAGCCTATGGGAGCTTGAGCAAAGGTGGAGACCCCGGGCGCTGAGACCAGTCAAGGGGGAGAAGCGGGAGAAGGACGAAGAGACGCACTCTGGTGGGACTGGTTGGTATGATCGGCCTCGGGGTCAGGGTAGGTGCAAGTTGCGCCGATACCCCTTTTGAGGCAGCTCTGTAGGTCTGCTTAGAGGGAGGATGCTGCGGAGTGCCGGAGACGCACCTGGCACGGGAGGACCTCACTGCACCTTGTTTTGCCTGTATGGCAGGCAGTACAGGCGCGTCTGACGGACGGCGCCTTTGCTGGGAATATGCGACTGACTTGGGGGTACGAAAAGTGTAGCTACGAGTAAGCTAACCTTTACGGGCGGTGCTTTCCGGGGAGGTGCCGTTGGTATTTTGTGGGTGGTGGACGCCGTCGGAGGTGAGGTGGTGGAGTTGCTGTGCATCGATGGCCGACGCGGCGTCCTGGGCCGGTGTAGATGCCTCACTGAGAGCCGACATGGGAGTTGCGGAGCGGGGCGGGCCCGACGCCAGAGGATTATATAAGTTCACTCATCGGAGAAATATCCTTTTTTAGTAATTTATATTTGGTCCTATTTGATATCGCCGCCGGACACGCCGAAGCGACGCCGTGACTGCGACCACCACATGTCGTCCTCGTCGTCGCCGCAGCCGCCCGTTCCGTTTGCCGATTTCGAGTATGCCTTTGATCCAGCGCTCTCCAGCTTGTTCCCTCCCTCCCTCCCTCCTTCCGCTGATCTCTTCTCTCCCTCCGAAACGACAGACCTCCTCGGATTCCTAGACAACTTCAATTGGGACCTTGAATCAGATCCAGCCTTTGCGGATCCTCCCCCGCCCACCACATCTCCACCGCTCACCTACCATCCTCCGTTGCCCAACACACCACAGGCCGATCTTTTGCCCGTTGAATCCACCCCTCGGACACGGCCTGCAAGGCGAAAAAGTGTCTCGGAGTCACGCCAGACCGCCCGAGCAAAACCCCTCTTGTCCACACCTCAGAAGCGACTGAATCACATCATGTCGGAGCAGAAGCGTCGCAACGCCATCCGCGATGGCTATGCGCAGCTCATCGCTCTCATCGCACCTGCTGGCACACAATCGATCGACCTCCCATCCAGGGGCCGGCCAAAGGGCAGTGGGACAAGAAGCAACGGGAAAACAAAGGGCAAGAGCGGTGTCTTGTTCCGCGCAGTCGAGTACTGCAGGTGGCTCGAGGAAGGAAGGGATGCCCTCAGAGAAGAGGTCCTTGGATTGGAAGCAGCCGCTGGTATCACAGCATCGCGTTGAGCGCGAGGTCTGTGTCACGTAAAATGTGCCGTAGTAGCCAATCTATCCCATCCTTGATGCCTCCGTTACCCAACTTCCTGCTGCGCGTCGAGGACTTGGACCACAAAGGTGCCACTGTCTTTCTGGACAACTTTGATCGCGACGTCCTCCGATCTGCCGTCGACGCTTCCTACACACACCTCTATACCCCCTTGACTGCGCCGACCCAGTGAGTCATCAGATGCCATCCCCTTTGGTCGAAAATCCCGACCCCTTGCCCACAAGCGTGGAGAAAATATCCCTCGTCCTCCGATCTTTTGACGGCATCGCCTACACTACCGGATCACACACGGACAAGGAGATCCACTTTTCTCTCGACTACATCGCCTCCTCTGTTGCTCGCGCACGCGACGAAATTCATGGCGTCCTTGTCCACGAAGTCGTACACTGCTACCAGTACAACGCAAAGGATACGTGTCCAGACGGCCTCATAGAAGGCATCGCAGGTGAGCCCCGTGTTCTGATCGCCTTATCGCGCTCGAACTTGTCACCGAGCAGATTTCGTGAGGTTGAATGCAGGCTATGCTCCCCCGCACTGGAAAATATCGGGCGGCGACAGATGGGACGTCGGGTACGCTACTACGGCCTACTTTCTCGACTGCATCGAAAAGCGCTGCGGAGACGGCACCGTCCGGAAGCTGAACGCGTTCATGAAAGACGAAACCTACGATGCACAGATATTTGTGACCGTCACCGGTACCCCCGTCGATACCCTATGGGCTCTATACTGCGAGGATCTGGAACAGCAGTGAGGAAGAGGAAAAAATATACCCATCGTTATGGTATACGTCCAAGGGTTACCCCAGGATATTACGAAAAGGCTACAAACAGAACGAAAGCAATGGAAACGAAGCGAAATATAATACTCTATCCCCAGTCTTCCCCAAGTTCTCGAGCTAAAAAATCATCCTCTTCCTCCTCTTCCTCCTCTTCCTCCCCATCCACCGGGCTAGGAAGACTTGGAGCGGGGGAACCCATTGATGCACTAGGGCTGCGGCTTCTTGGCCGACGCGAGGCATCAATTTCGTCAGCGGTGAATGCTTCCTTCAGCTTCGATGTTCCCGTTCGATTCGAAGCAAGTTTTTTGCGTTTAGACAGCGGGGATCGTAGAACATCCTGCTGTAGGCTTGCGTTTCCGTTCTCTGATGGCGTGACACTTCGTAGGCGTTTCCGCTTTGGTCGAGGCGAGGGATTTGGGCTAAATCGGCAAATGAGTTTAAAGACATCACGCTGATGAACGCACGCACCTAGACTGACTACGGGTCTCATCAGTCACGCCATCATCCTCTGATGCCATAGCACTCCTCACGCTGCGTTCGCTTCCGAGGTCTTCGTCGTCATCACTTTCATTCATAGCTGCCTCGACTTCATTGTTTATGTCATTCCAGTCGATGTCCGTCAACTCAAAACCTGCATTGCCTGAAGGCGTGGGTTCGACGTCCCAATCGTCGGCATCCGGTTCTGGATCTGACGAAATCGGGTGGGGGTCAATATTAGGACTCAAACTTGATGCATGCCGAGTAGGATCCTCAAGGAGGTACGGAGTTTCATCTTGTCGTCGCCACAACGCTATCGAGTCCGTGAACCAGGCGAGCCAGACTATTTTGATTCCACCCCGCTTTCGCGCCAAGTCCACCTTGACGGTTCCTTGCTAACGTTGGACAATCAGAAGAAAAGCAAGACGTTGGTTTTTCAAATCGAACCTTGGCAGCGACTACGTGCGTGGTAAAGTTGTTCAATTCAGTGTAACATCGAGCCCCGAACATGTGTGCCACTTTCCATATCTCGGTAGTTTCTGGTTTCGTGTCGAGGGGTATAACGCTAGAGAACACAATATGGGCTCCCTCAAGCGTTTTAGAGCGCATCTCTGGAATGATGCGCTACCGACAGAGTTGAACGCAGATCAGTCATGGACATGTTTTCACACTCACCGTAACGTCGTAAGACTTTGACGGTTGCAGTTGGTTGCTGCCTGATCTGCGCTTTCTGTTCCTTTCCTCGGAAGAGCGCCGACCATAAGCACCGAAAAATCGCTGGTGTACGTCTTCCAATAGCTGCCAGGAACCATTGAACGTGTCTAAAGCACTCGTATTGCGTTTGACTACTTACCCCACCCACCCTCTGCAGCTCAACGTCGTCGTTTTTTAGTAGCGCTTTTCTTGGATGCTCCGTTTTGACGTTTCCGGTCGATGCAACAGCATGCTCGGCATCTGTAGAGGTATTACCATCGGAACAACTCTTGGAGCAGGTCGATATACCCTGCAGTTCTTCTTGCTTCTTTGCCAGCGGTCGTTCTTCTACCTGAGCTTCGAGTGCCAAGGAGTTTTGTGTCAGCAAGGCTTTGGACTCGATCTCGGCGCGCTCGCGTTCTTCAGGCTGAGGGAGCGGAGATGGCGAAGGCGACGGTGCCACCGACGTGGTTGGTTCTGGCGGGGCAGTCGATTTGCCTGTCCATCACAAGTAAGATGGGTGTGTGACAATGTGTTACGGGAAACAAACCAAGCGTCGGGGTGTGGACTGCCGGCGCGAGCGGCTCTGCTTTCGGAAGAAACGCAGAATTGATATCGCCGATGCCTACGAAGAAATCGTCTTCACAAATGTTAGCCGAGGGCTCGTTGTGGATATCTGGGGAGACTTGCAAGGGATGACCTTGATCAGATTTGGACTCCACTCCCAGACGTCCGCCCGATCGTCGATGATGACGACCATGGACGTATCGCAAGGGAACAGTCGTTGTAGACTCTTTTGGGTGAGACCTGAGAGGGGTGAGGTCATGATGTAGTAGGGATGAGACAAGATGCTTACTTCCACTTTCATCTCTACTCAAGATACGACCGCCGAATATTGCGTGGTTGGGATCAATGGCAGCACAGACCTGTTCTGCATAGGCACGGGTACCCATGGTATATACATGCATTTCGTATTTGGCGGACAGTTTGTGGAGGAAGTCGAGGAGGCCTGGTCTATGGAGAGATATGAGTGGGCAGTTGATGAAAGTGGAGGGTCGCACCGAGGTTTAATGTAGTACATGCAGCCCTCGCTTTCGATGACTTTGTGCTTTCCCTTGAGCTTGGGAGAACTCCTCGATGAGGGGAGGGCGAATGATTCGGGACCGAGGCGAAACTTGCGAACGTCCTTGAGGGCGTCCCAGTTTGGATTGCATAGGTCCTGTTGGGGGGTCTCGTTGCTGTCTGGACCATCCTCTGTTGGTGTTGCAGACGATTTTTTGTGCTGTCTAGATTCCCAAGCCTCGCCTTCGATTATCCATTCGCCGACGGTCGGGTCGACGGTTGCATGGACGATTGTCTGGTCGAGATCGACGATCAAGGACAGTTTCCTGGACTTGAGGAGGTGTTGAGCGGTCTCCTTCTCTATCCTTTGTGCTTCCTCCATGGATACGGTCGGGCCGAAGGCAGAGTGCGTCATTTGTATGGATGCACGCGAAGCATCAGAGAACCCAGTGTAGTCATAGCTGGAAATGAAGGATGAAACCCAGAGGGAGGTTGTCAGACGAAGAGGATGCGCACGCGGTCATATCCTTCCCACATAGACCACATAGACCACCGACCTGGACGCCATGTTTGCAGGGTTCGAGGATGGTGATGACTGGGGATTGCTTGGAGCGTTGTAGGGATATTTCGTCGCCGGGGAGAACAGACCAGGCGTCGACGGTGCCGTCGAGGAGTGAGTCCCACGTTCCGAATCGTGTTTCGGGGAGTGATCCGGGTGCGGATGAGATATGTTTGAAGGAATAAGTGAGCAGACGCGAACCGCGCTGTACGGTAGCGCCGTGCGGGACGTCGAGGGAGGCGAGCTTGATTGGATAAGGGAGGGTCGGAGGGAGGTGTAGTGCAGTCGGACTGGACATGGTCGAGCAGCTGCAGAGGGTCACCGCCACCGCTGGCACAATGCCGCTCTTGTTCTCCACGTTTGAAGTCACCAGCCAGGCCTTTTACCGCACCGCGCTCGCCTATGCCATCGTCAACCTCAGACCGATCGTACCAGGACGTGAGCAGCTCCCTGTTTCTTCCTTCTCGCGCTCACGGACACACAAGACGTCCTCGTCATACCCACCCGCGTCGTACCAAGACTCGCCGACCTCACCACCACCGAGCTCACCTCCCTCATGTGCACCGTTCAACACGTCGGACGCGTCATCGAAAGGGCGTACAGCGCAGACGCGCTCACCGTAGCATGCCAGGTACACACGCCCATCACTCGGCCGTGCGGCACTCATGCTCTCCAAGGACGGCAAGGCTGCGGGCCAGTCCGTGACACACGTCCACTTCCACATCCTCCCCCGCAAATTCAAGGGCGACCACTTCTCAGAGAGGATGGACGACGTCTACCCCGCCTTGGAACAAGCAGAGGCCGCTCTCCCCAAGCACCTCGTGGACGACCGCTTCCAGCCACTCGGCGTCGATGCCGATGACAGTCGACCCCCTCGCTCCCTTTTGCAGATGGAAAAGGAAGCCGACTGGCTACGAACCCTGTTCGCCATCCCCGATCGAGAGTAACTATACCTCTGTAGTCGTCTAGTTATCATCTCGCCATACACGCCCAGCCGCCGCATGCCCGCATCCGTCCACGTGCTGACCAGACTCGCCCGCGAGGCACAGCACTGGCGTTGACCACCCATCTCGACCGCGAAAGGCCTCTTCTTCCTCAACGTCTTTTAAACCCTCAAACCCTTCTTTCATGCCTTGGTCACCAGTAATTCGTACTGTCCGCACCCCATTTCTCCATGACTGACACAGTCTGCCCCGGATGGCAGCGAGTTGAGAGAGCCCTTCCTTCCAGCCCTTCTTAAACTGAGCTCGAATGGCGTCGTGTTTCTCCTCATGCAACGTTGTGCTCGTGCTCAAGGAGCAGAGTGTCGGTGGTGATGGGACTACACGAACTTTTGCAATCGCTGTGTTTGTCCAAATGACAGGTCCCGTCGTTCTCACCCGAGGATCACGCAAGGATATGGTTGCAGCCGCCAGCCCACGACGACCCGGGCGCGCCTGTCTTGCTGCCGCTGCCTCTTCTTCGGTTGCAGACTCCGCATCGGGTTCAGTGCGAACTGCATGTGCCTCTAGCCAATTCTTGAGCTTCTTCTCCCGTTCTCTGGCCGCTTTGACGGTCGCTAGCGCACAAGCCTGTCCAACATTTACCCACTCACTTATCCTGGCGTCGTCCCATGTGTGACACCCATCTACGATCAGATGCGCCAAGTGTTGAAACCGCGCCACTAGTGCCTCCACGTCATTCAATCGAATGTTGCATGTCGATAAATCTAGAATGCGTAGTCCAGGTATGGAGCGAGGTGAACGGTAGATGAAAGGAGCAACTTGTTTGGACGGAATTCGCAGCCGCAAGTTCGTCAGAGAACGGAGGTAAGGTGAACAGGCCAACATGTTGATTGGGTCGAGGCGGAAGAACACCAAGGGCTGTGCAAAGTGGTATCTGCGGGCTATTTCTGCGTCCAGAGGGTCCTGAATGATAGACAGTGTAGGAAGGCTGGCTGTCGGCCATCGAGCGAGGGACTCCAGGGTAGTATCAAAGTATGCGCCCTGTCGTCCAAGTCAGCAGTGATAAGCGACTCGTGGTCACCTCGAGCACCTTGAGAAATTGATAATACGTCGCCCTCTGCACGCTAAGGTCGCGATCAGCAGGGCTGCACTGACAGTGATGATACAAACTTTGCCTTACTACGGTCTGAAACGCAAAGAGATGTAACTCAACGTTTCTCTTGGGATCTCCAGAATCTCCTCCATGTGTTCCGGAGCGAAATTTGGCCCGATAAAGAGTGTCATCCTGGACAGGCGCGAGAAGAGAGCCACTAGGTTGACCACCACGTCCGCGTCCACGCTCCATGTCTCCAGACAGAACTCCTGAACCCAGCGTGGCTCCTCGAAGCGTCCGCGTAGTCGACGGTGCAGCTGTACCGCGCTCTCCGCTGACTTGAGGCGGATACACTCGAACAAGTAGTGCAATGGCACCGGGGAACGGGGGATGGCTCTAGAGAGCGACAAGGTGGTCTGTTGCCGCTCATCCCGAGGGACACGTACCAGTATCTCGCCGTATATCTCTGGTGGTAACTCGGAGAGATATGGGATCATAAGAACAGGTTGATGAGTTTCTACGCGACTTCAAAGAAGGGGCTCTACGATGCTTGTCTTTAGAGACAACTCGGCTCCCTCTTCACCCAGGATCAACATCTCGACGCCCTTCGCGACGACTTCTCTCGTTTTCTCCCTTCCAGTCCATGAGCGCACGCGCGGCGTCATTGCCACCGCGTGTGCTCCGGTATGACTCAAAACCATCCTTGCAAGTTCAATGTCCACGCCCATTCCACTCCGTTCCCTATAAGCACCCAAAAACGACCCGATTATAGTCCGAGTCGCCTCCTCTCGCGCTGGATAGAACTCGGATAGAGTGTACATTTCAGCACAAAACTGACCGAGATCCAGTCCGGGCAACCCGGTCTTGCAAAGTTCCCAGTCCAGGACAAATAATTTCTTCACCCCCTCTATTCTTCCATCCGCTCCACGTCTAAGCGACACCATCATATTGCCAGGCCATAAATCTCCATGTGTTAGAGGGTCGGACGCGGACGCGGCGTAGATGGCCTGCTGCCTCCTCTCTACCAGCTTTGATATCGTCACCATCTTCGCTTCAGGAATTTCCAGCAATGGATTCGAGAGTGCGGGAAAGTTTTCCTTTCCAGTCAAAGTGGGCTCGAGCCATCCATAGGTCACGAGCGCCGTGATATACTTCCCAACCTGATTATTTGCAAACGAAGCCAGGTCAACGTCCGTGTTCTGGTTCCAGGCATGAACGCCGGCGATAAATTCTCCAAGAGCAGTGCCAATTTGCTCCGAGACGGTCTTTGGTAAACCCTCTTTGATGAGTAGTTCCTTCAACGTTTGACAATCCTCCCCTGCATCGTCCATGATTATGACATGTCTTTCCTCGTCGAATAGATGGACAGTGGGTATTGTGATAAGCGTAGGGACGTTAGCCGTCGACAGCCGACTCGCAAGACGGAGTGCTTGGGCTTCGAAGTGCTGGTTCTTATGGTTTAGTACGCGTTGGATAATCGCGGTAATTTGGTGAGCACCTGGCGTTCCTGGTCAATCGGAAACTTTCCGTCCGATGCAGCGGCATAGGGAGGGGCGTATTTCAGAACAAGCGTCTGGCGACCAGAGAATGCTTTGTCGAGGTGTATCCTGTATGTGAAATTACCCAAGCCCCCGGAGAGTTTCTCGACTGTGTGAGTAGTAAATTTAGGGTTAGTGCGCAAGTATGCTTGAACACCAGGTGCGATCGCTAAATCGTCTGGCATCCTTGTTGACGGGGAGAGAAATGTTTACTGGCGCCCAAGGAACATTAATGCTTGAATCTATACACGGGCCGCCAAAACATCGAGTCAACGACGGAACAAGATTCGAGAATGAAAGTCGTGGAGCCGAGTTCCAGCGCCACGATGAGTCCGGACGAGTCACAAGTTCTGTTTATCGCGCCCACACCACGACACAAATCACACGGAGAAAACATGACAGAATCAGAGAAATTGTTGGAATACGACAGTCGAGAACGTCGTAGTAACCTAGTGCTACAGCTGCTCGGTATCCAAACACGAACTACAACTTGTCGTAATAATAGTCGAGAGCGGGGATGTCAGGCTACATTGTGAAACGTGTGAGTGGCCAGGTAAGAATAGCCCAATGGGCGCCCACCTTGAGACCCTTGCGTGTACGGATGGCCTTTACTAACTCTTCGATCTTGCTGCCCTTGTCGAGAGGGGCTAGGCATGGAACGCGCTCAGTACCCGGCATCATTACCCAAAGTTGGCTTACTCACAGCCATTCATTATTTCCCAATGGTCAAACACACTCTGGGGGAAGGCCTGTCCTGCAGTTTGTGAACGGAGATCTGCATTGAAGCCGAACGATTCCATAACAGGCAAGTATGCCTTCACAGTGAACATGGGCGTTCCAGGCCTCTGCTCTTCATTGAAAACTTGACCACGTCGTTTGTTCAGCACACTGTAGATACCGCCGATGGCATTCTCAGGACATTGAATTTCGACTAGCACGGATGTCAGCCCCATGTCAGATTGAAGGATAAGGAGCGCCTTACCGAGGTAGATGGGTTCCTGGAGACCTGGCGTGGCGAGCAAGCAGGCGGCATAGCAAACACGTCTGCATGTTGGGATGATTTGACCGCCACCACGATGTATGGCATCAGCGTGTAGCTATGGGTATCGTGGATCAATAGATCGCGTTGAATGACAGCGATGGACTTACTGTCACATCTATAACGTTGACGCGAACGCCACGCATGTTCTCTTCACAACAGACACCTTCCTTCGTCGCCCACTGGAATGCGGCAACACACGAGTCCTTGATCTCATTCAGGTACTGCACCCCCTTGGTGACGTCAACCAACAAGTTGGGACCAGTGGTCTCAGGACCGAAACACCATATCTTCCTGGCGTCGGTAACATCCCAGCCATATTCATCGGCAAGGATACGTGCGCGAGCTTTGAAATCGTCACGAGAAGTAACGTCGCCATTTTCGATAGCTTTTGTAAGTTCCTCATCGATCGGCATGGCCTTCGCGTACAGACGGTTGTGCTTGTTCTGTGATTTGGAAAGGGCGACAATGGAAGATTCCGCCTTCACGGTCTCGCGGTAACCAACGACGGGGTCTGAAATCTTCAGAGGGACACCTGCGTGGTCCTCTTGCAGGTCCTATATCCATACTGAGCGATAATTGGATGATAGAAAACGTCGCATGTCTAACCTTGAGACAAATCTCCAAGTGGAGCTCTCCGGCGCCCGCAACGATGTGTTCACCAGTCTCAGCAATCCAGGCCTGAACACAGGGATCCGACTTGGACAGACGCTTTAGACCTTCGACAAGCTTAGGGAGATCGGAAGCGTTCTTGACTTCAACGGCAACACGGACGACAGGGGACACGGAGAACTTCATGACCTTCATATTATGGGCGGTTTCAGAGGTAGTGAGTGTACCACTCTTGAGCAAGAATTGATCGATGCCAACGAGACCGATAATGTTACCGGCAGGGCAATCCTCAATGGGTTCAATGTAGCGACCCATCATGAGCACGGTACGTTGAACGGACTTGACAAACAAGTCTTCCTTCTTTCCAGGAACGTAGTTTGGTCCTTGGATGCGGATCTTGGGACCAGCACGGACGGTTCCAGAGAAGACCCGGCCAAATGCGTAGAAACGACCCTTGTCGGACGTGGGGACCATCTTGGAGATGTAGAGAACAAGAGGTGCCTTGGGGTCACAGTCACGGATGCCGATGGCTGATTCGTCATCCATGGGTCCCTCATAAAGGGTCTCAACGCGGTAACGCTGAGCAGTGGCAGGAGAGGGTAGGTGGATAACTATCATCTCCAGTAGAGCCTCACCGGCGGGCAAGAATTTGCGCATGACCGTCTTGAGGAGAGTCTTTGAGTCAGGAGCATCCTTCTCTTCCGAAGTAAGTTTAATATCGAGCTTCTCGCACATGGGCCAAATTTGATCCTTTTTGTTTTTTATAACGGCATCGAATATCTTGAATATAGGGTCGAGCACGAACATGTTGAAAGCACGCTCCAATGGCTTGCCATCGGCATCCATAGGCTTTGTAGACCACTTGCGAGTGGTGGCATTGAAGAAGTTGTCACCCCAAAGCTTGGTGATTAGCTTGTCCTTGGGAACACCAAACTTCTTGGAGTACCTGCCGGCGAATTGACGGAGCGTGAAGCCCCATCCATGAAGGCCGGAACCGAAAGCGACTGTGCCCTTGTCAGGATAGACCTGGACATCACCGAGGGCGGCATCGTGGTATGTCGAGATAATCACGTTGACCGTCTCGATCGTCCGTTGGAAGGATTGGTAAAGATCTTCCTTCTGAACTTGGAGCTCGAGAAGAGCACGGTCGACCTTGTTAATGACGACGACAGGTTTGATACGTTCTGTGAGAGCCTGGCGCAATACTGTTTCTGTCTGAACACAGACGCCTTCGATACAGTCGACGACAACGAGGGCACCGTCTGTGACACGGAGGGCGGCAGTGACCTCTGAAGAAAAGTCGACGTGCCCGGGGGAGTCAATCAAGTTGATCAAGAACTCGTTGCCTGACGAAGACCGGATCAGTAAAGCTGAAGAATTCGGAGCATAGGTGAGCGGTCATACTTTCTGTTTTTTGCTTGATAACTTCGACATCTTCCTTGCCCATTTCAAAGTACATGGAGATGGCGGTCGATTTGATAGTGATGCCACGTTCCTTTTCGTCTTCACGGGTGTCCGTGAAACGCACCTCTCCGGCCTTTGCGGATGCGATGATACCAGCCTTTGAGACAAGGGAATCGGTGAGGGTAGATTTTCCGTGATCGACTTGGGGTCAGGTAAGATGGCGATAGGGAGCGATCGCGGGGGGGATACTGACCATGGGCAATGACACTCATGTTACGAATGTTGGTGGGCCGGTCCATGAGGGAGCGGACCTGGTCTGCTCGAGATGAGACATGGAAAGGAGGGGGACGCGATCGGTCTTACCTACGGTGAAGTTACTGATGGGGAATGATGATGAGTACCAAGACGATGAAGAGGAGAGGGTACGTACACCATGCTGTCTAAAGTTACAGATGAAAGAAGAAAAGTAAGGGGTCGGTTTCAAGCACCGGGGCGGTACCTCGATGTACGGGATCAAGGATATGTTTTCTTTGGTGGAAGGTATATCGATCGGGTTCAGGGCAGGCTTAGACGGATAGGGGACACGTGAGTTATCTAAATTATCACGTGACTTTGTCGTGACTGAGTCATTTCTAGTTTTGGTAATCATGACTTTTGATGACTCCCGGTTATCGATCGCTATTCAGAATGATTTCCACTTACAACGGTCCCTGGCCCGCGCGCAGAATTCGCGACGAGTTCTTTGCTTACTTCCGTGCTAAAGATCACACCTTTGTGCCCTCCTCATCCACCATTCCTTACGATGACCCAACCCTCCTCTTCGCCAACGCTGGCATGAACCAGGTTCGTCTCGTCTTCATGTCCTCCGCATGCCGCTCTCACACAACCTAGTACAAGTCCATCTTTCTCGGCACCGTCGATCCAAACTCGGAGCGTGGCAAGCTAAAGCGTGCCTTTAACAGCCAAAAGTGTATCAGGGCTGGCGGAAAGCACAACGGTCCCGTCCCTCAGTCTGACCAGACTATTCCCACACTCACCCCATCCCAGATCTCGAGGATGTCGGAAAAGACTCGTATCATCATACGTTTTTCGAGATGCTCGGCAACTGGTCGTTCGGCGACTACTTCAAGGTACATCTCATCTCCCCGTTTCTTCCTTCCTGTTCCCCTCACCTTTCGCCCGCTTTAGAAAGAAGCGATCACCTTTAGCTGGGAACTTCTGACCCAAGTCTACAAGCTTCCGAAAGAGCGACTCTACGTCACCTACTTCGCCGGCGACCCACAAAACAGTATCCCATGCGACGACGAGGCCAGGCAAACATGGCTCGATCTTGGTATGATTCCCACACATGTGATTCCGTCGAAATTCAACTTCTGGGGTATTCGTCTTGTTCTCTCAACCTTGCTTCTAACTGACTTGTCCCTGCAGAGATGGGTCCAACTGGCCCATGCGGCCCTTGCACGTGAGTCCAACTCCCACTCATCATAACCCATACCAAACTACCATTACAGTGAAGTACACGTCGATCGAATAGGTGGTCGTGAGGTTCCCCATCTTGTCGACGGTGACGACCCGACAGTCGTCGAAATTTGGAACAACGTCTTTATCCAATTCAACCGAGAAGAGGACGGATCTCTCAAAGCTCTTCCAGCGAGACATGTGGACACTGGGTTGGGCTTCGAACGCATTGTCTCCGTCCTCCAAAATAGGTTGTCCAACTATGACACAGACATTTTTCACCCCATCATCGTCAAGATCCAAGAACTTAGCGGCGCGCGTCCATACACCGGCAAGTTTGGTGCAGAGGACGTTGATGGTATTGATACTGCCTATCGCGTTGTCGCTGACCACGTTCGAACCCTCTCAATCGCACTCAGCGACGGCGGAATGCCAAACAACGTCGGTAGAGGCTATGTTCTCCGTCGTATTCTCCGCCGTGGTTGTCGATTTGTCAGGAAGAAACTCGGTGCACCTATCGGCTCGTTCTTCTCGTCACTTATGCCTGTCGTAGTTGAACAAATGGTTTGCATTCTCTTTCCCTCGTACCCTTGTACCTCACTGTTCGTCTGCCAGGGCGATGTGTTCCCGGAACTTCGAAAAAAGCAGGATGAAATCAAAGAGATTCTTGACGAAGAAGAAGAATCCTTCTCGCGAACCTTGGATCGCGGCGAGAAGCTTTTCGACCAGTATGCCACACGTGCGAAGGAGGCTGGTTCCAGAGAACTTGGTGGTGCCGACGTCTGGCGTTTGTACGACACTTTTGGTTTTCCGGTCGACTTGACGCGTCTCATGGCCGAGGAGCTTTCTCTCGCTATCAACGAGAAGGAGTTCGAGGCAGCACAAGAACGGTCAAAGGAGGCGAGTAGGGGCACGTTCAGGAAGGACAAGACGGATAATGTCAAGCTTGACGTTCATGATCTTGCAGCATTAGAGAAGAACGATGCCATACCCCAAACCGACGACTCGCCCAAATACCGTGAGTAACCTCCATTTATGCGCCATATTCAGAACAATTACCGTCGGCCGTAGAGCTCGGAAATGCTACTGCGACAGTGAAGGGGATTTATTACGATCGCGAATTCCTTGGATCCACCGCCGACATTCCTGAAGGTGCCGACTTTGGTATTCTCCTCGATCGCACGAGTTTCTATGCGGAGGCTGGTGGCCAGGAGTATGACACTGGAAATATCGTCATCGATGGTGCATGCGATTTCGAAGTGACGAACGTCCAGGTGTACAGCGGCTATGTCTTGCACTCTGGTCATCTCAAGTATGGCCAACTGAATGTTGGGGAGGAAGTTATTTCCCAATACGATGAACTGCGCCGGTGGCCACTCCGTAGCAACCACACTGCCACGCACATTCTCAACTTTTGTCTTCGCGAGGTACTTGGAGACCATGTTGACCAGAAAGGCTCTCTTGTTGCTCCGACGAAGTTGCGGTTTGACTTTTCACATAAAGCTCAGATTACACTCCAGGAACTTGCCAAGATTGAATCTATGAGTGTTGATTGGATAAGGAGGAACGTCAAGGTTTACAGTAAAGATGTTGACCTTAAATCCGTGTTCAAGATTCCTGGTCTCCGTGCGGTCTTTGGCGAAGCCTACCCGGATCCGGTGCGAGTAGTCGCACTAGGGTATGATGTCAACGATATTACAACGGACCTTGAGAATCCCAAATGGCGAAGCACAAGTATCGAGCTGTGCGGAGGTACGCATGTCGCGAAGACGGGTGATATCAAGGACTTTGTGATTACTGAGGAATCGGGGATCGCCAAAGGCGTCAGACGGATCACTGCCGTTACTGGGCAAGAGGCCCAGGAGGCGACGCGTGTCGCAGAAGAATTCAGATCACGTCTTGATGCACTTGAATCTAGCTCAGGGAACGCGAAGGATGCCGGTCTGAAGGCTCTTACGGTGGTAAGCCGGGTTGCTGGATGCGCATTAGACGTGGTGTTTACGCACACCCCCAGGAACTTGGACAGGCAGATATTTCAGTTATGACCAAAGCCCATTTGAAAGAACGTCTCGGGGTAGTTCGCAAGGCTTTCGACAAGCAGATAAAGGAGAAGGAAGCCGCGCTCAATAAATCGGTCCGATCTGTTATATTGAGATACCAGGCGATGCTGAATCTGTCGTAGGCTGTTGATGCGCTGGTCACCTACTTCGACGAAAATCCAGACGCGATAGGGTATTTCGCAAGTATTGATGTGGGAGGCAATCCAAAGGCGCGTTCCACTTGTTCAAGATGGAGACGAAACTGATTGCTGGGTGGTATAGATCCTCCAGAACGTTGTTACCCAAGGCAAGAAGCTTGGGAAGGCCGTGTACGTGTTCAGTATCAATGCGGAGGGCGGTAAGGTGGCACATGCGAATTTTGTACCCGAAGCTGTGCGGGGGACAGGGTTTGATGCGCGAGCGTGGGCTTCCAAGGTGGCCGAGGTGTTGGGTGGCAAGGTGGGGTGGATTCACCGCGTAGGAGTCGATGTAGCTGACGATATTGCTAGACTGGAGGGAAAGAAGATGGCGCACAGGGTGTTGGAGTCAACATAGGGGAGGTGGACTATGCGGTCGAAATTGCGCGGTCGGCATATCCGGATTTGCGTCGAAACTAGATTTGTAACCGTAATAGAGTACAGCCATCCGCTCTCCTCTTCTCTCCACCACAATGAGCAGCCTGATCAGACCAGCTACGCCAGGCTTCCTCATCACGCTCATCGCATCGATCCTCCTCGCCGTCGTTTCCTTCTCCGTACCGCTCATCAAGTCCGTCTATTTCTTCAGGGCTACGTTCTCCGTGGGCAGCCTCAACATCGACACCACATTTGGTACCCTCGGCTATTGCTTGTCCGTAGACACCTCAACCATCTGCTCCGCTGCCTCCGTCGGTTATGAGTTCGGTCAGTCATCCCCTCTTGTCCCTCTCCCTCTCCTCACCTCCACACAAAAGATATAAATGCACTCGTCGGTAACAACATCCCCATCCAAACACCCCAGCTCGTCGTCAAATGGCTCACCTATGTCCTCGTCCTCCATATCGTCGCTTTTGGCCTCGCCGCCATCGCCGCCATTTTCGGCCTTCTCGCCCACGTCCGCGAAATGTCCATGAGCTGCTTCAGCAGTTGCATTTCCGGTTTCGCTACCGCCGTCGCCCTCACAGCCTTCATCTTCGACATCACCGTCTTTTTCGTAGCAAAATCACGCATGAACGGCGTGCAAGGCGGTTCGGTCTCAATCGGTAATGCCGTATGGCTCACCCTCGTCGCTTGGATTCTGCTCTTCTTCAGCGGTTGCTTTTATGGCATCGGCAGATGCTGCATCAGACGTCGCTCGCGAGATGCCTGGGGTGGAAAAGTCGGCACACCCATCGGCGAAAACGGTTACAACTCTCGTGAACAATTGCGTCTTGACGCTATCAAGGCAGAGGCAGACCGCAAGGCCCGCCAGGCACAGCCAGAGGGTGGCTTGCCCGCCTTCCACGAATACGATCAGTCTCAGCCGCTCAGGGGTCGTGTCGACGGCGACGAAGTTTACCTCGACGAAGATGCACCCTACCACGATAATCACAGCGTATCCACTGCCGGCATGGGTTCCCATGGTCGTGCCGCCGGAAGTGCATATACAAGAGGCGGTTATATGCAGGCTCCTCATGGCACGCGTGCTGTGGACGAGTATAACACACCTCGCCGTCGCGCAAGCAACATGACTCATTCCACTACCACCACCACCCCCTCCACGTACCCGCCGTCCAGCACCGCACTTCCTCCCTCCGTCCCCGTGGCAACCATGTACGAACCTGCTCCCGACAATTACTCTAACCGCGATCCGTATGGTCCCCACGCATATGGTCATAACCTAGGAAATACCTCTTGCAAGTCTTTCTTTTTTTCGTTGCCTTTCTTTCCTGATTTGCTCTCAGACAACTCGCCTGTACAGCAGTCCCGTACACCATACAACGCACTCAGTCTCGACACGTATAACGCTACTCAATCACCTTATGGTGCCCCGCACAGTCCCTCTAGATCTCCTTCCCTCCAGCCCGATCGGGGCTACGCATTGGGCGGAGCTGCATATGGCGCAACCACCTTGCCAGCTCCACCAGCAAACGACCCTTACACTGATCCTTATTATGGACATTACCAGGGTCTTTCAAACCCGACTCCCCCACCAATGTCGCAGTCGCCACATGCGATGGTTGTAAATGCACCAACAAGTGCCACTCCTGTCAGGGGTCCGAGGGGTCCGAAGAACAATATTGTAATGGCTCCTCCATCTTCGTCGGTACAATACGCCGACAGTCCTCCAACGTACGAGGCCGGCGCCCCCCGCTGGGGAAACCATGGCTGATTGGCCCTCCTGGGCCCTTTTCTGTGTCATACGGACCATATCTAGGCTGAGATTTTGTATGGCGCTGTGATACCCTTGTATCTTACCATTCAATCAATTGACTTTTACTTTATTGTTTCATTCCGCAGATCGGATTTTGCTGAGGGGCCAAATTCATCGAGATTTGAACACGGGTACTACACAACTAGATGTACATACGGGACTACTGTAGAGTCACATTCATCCCAACTCGCTCATCAGGTTGCACCAGATTCAAAGTTCATCCTTTGACCGTTGGCGCGCTGGTTTGGCGGGCTCGGAAAACATAAACATCGAAAGGAAGTCGTGGATAAGGTCCGCCGCTGTAGTAGCAGTGATCTCAGCTGCACTCTCTTCAAGTCAGAATGACCGAACTAGAATAACGTGCGTCCTACCGTGGTCATACGCAGGCGCAACTTCGACAACGTCCGCCCCACTGGAACAAGGTACTATTGAGGTCGTGGAACAGAGGCACCTTGTGGAATACGAACACAAAGTTCAAGCCCGCCAATCCTCTGACGATGCGTTTGACTTCTCTGCTTGTCCATCCTCCAGGCTCAGGCGTACCAGCTACAATCCCGTTAGATACACTTTGTTTGACTTTGACAAGACGAAAACTCACTACCTGGTGCCATGCCAGGATCTATCGGTAAAGGTTAGCTGGGACCTGGCTCAAAGGCAAGTCATACACACCAATCACATCAATATCAACACTGCCACGGCACATGTAGATGCAGAATCAGTTTTAAGTTTGCTATTGGAGGTGGACGTCTTACCTCAAGTATACTGGCGTATCCCCGACTCGATTCCTGATCCGTTCAACGATAAAAGCAACGCCATGGTCATCGATGTCGTCGGTGGTTATGAAATGGAATCCCGCCGACTGGTCGTTGTCGATGTCTTCGATACCCTGATCAGAAATTCTAGTCGATGTGTAGTCTCCTAAATTTCGCCACTCACTTGCAGCCTGCACCGAAGGCCAGCATGAATACTAGAGTTGGCAATCAGACCCTCCTCGTTTGCGATGTAAAAAAATGTGCCATGGGTGATGCGCGATTGATCGGTCACACCACCGGGGTATCCGCCCCACGTATCAAGATGCGCATCAAAGTGAATCACCGAGATTGGCCCGTAGATTTTGTAGAGCGCACGGAAGATAGGCAAAACGATGGTATGGTCACCACCGAGACTAGGCAGGGGATATGAGAACACGATCAAACGCATGCAGTCATCATTACCTTATGATTCTCGGATGTTCACGACCATCTTTTGCCAGAAGCACTCCACGCGGCCAGACAGAGGTAGCAGATGCGAGAGGGCGCGCAAGCAAGGTAGTATACGCGACTTCCATTTGATCTACTGCAAGGGCATTGTCAAAAGGTATGATCGGCACCTAGTGACCGAGCTGGTCAGCACGATCAACCATCCAAAGCCAGAAGACAAACATCTCCACAGTCGAGAATCTTCAAACCCGACGCATAGGGATTGTTCACCCATGCCAACGTATAGCCCCGCGAAGCCATTTGGCGTCTGCTACCTGACCGGATAGCATATGGCCCAAAGCGTGCTCCAGGACGATAACTTGTACCTGTATCGAATGGCATCCCCAAGATAGCGATGTCGAACGTAGCAGACTCGTCCTCTAGACAACGCGCATAGTTTGCATGCGAGAAAGCCAGTGGTCCCGAGAATGGCAGATCAATCTGTTTTCCATATTTCGATAGCCATGTCACTGTAGGCTCTTCAGAGATGTGGAATAGTTGGGGATCATGATGTCCACCGCGAGCAACTGCGAGCGTAACAGCAGTGTGAAAGGCTACCCAGCACTTCATGAGTTTTGGATCCTGCTATGCTGTTATTATTGCAACACTGCCTCCACCTCTGGTACAAGTACATTCCTTTCATGATTGAGTACGACGATGAGCAATGGATCTACGCAGCGAGAGTATTTGCCATTGCCTACGCTTCCTAGCGTTTGTCCCCTCGGGCAGCGCACCCCTTGGATTGACGGAAAGAAGGCGAACATTCCTCAGGGGTTCAAGAGAGTCATCAACCTCGCCCTCTTCTCCACGGTCTTGTTCCAACATTTCATCTTCCGTCAAATCAATGTCCCCACCAAACACCTCTTCCGGCGTGCTCTTCGGTTGTGTAGCAGACACACTCCTACTAGAAAGAAGTGAAAATGGAACCGTAACGGTTGCCGACAAAAAGGCGGAAGCGTTGTCGATAAAAGACTTGGGTCTCCTCATCGGAATGGAAGATAGAATATACCTCTTCCTTCTCCACGCGTCTGAGGTGGCACTTCCTGGAGGTGGGTATGTGGGATCGCACGAGAATGACACAGAGATCTCCTGCGTTTCTTGGCTGTACGAGAATTGCGGGGGCGGATGAGAATATGCGTTTGGGTATGGCTGGGAAATCGGTCGCCTGTGCCTCAGCACAAGGCGGTCCCCTCGAACGACGGTCAGCAATGGATGTATCGCATCTACCATACTACGCATACCCTCGACGTCGATCGCATGTCCCGAAGCCCGCGAGCACAAAGCGCCGGAGGTGTCGATGAAAAACACCTGAATGACACAAGATCGGTGACGCTAGGCTCAGGCTGATCACCGCGAGGTCATGCTGGATGCTACAAACCTGGTTATTCGCTTCCGGACTCCTGAGGCCTTACCGGACGCATGAGACTTGGATGACCCTGACCTTGGATGACCCACCTTCGACGAGCGACTGCTCTTTTTCTGGCCATAGGACGACTGGCGTTCCGTCCTCAACCTCGTCTGAGCTGACGTCCCACAGACGGCCAGTGGCAACGGAGCGAATCACGAAATACCCTGGCGGAAAGCCAGAGAGAAGAGCCATTTCAGGTTGTGTAAAGGCGCTTATCGCAGGTGTACAAAACGGGATTAGGCATACAATCGTAGCGGTACAAAAAGAGTTACAACGTCTAAAACGACCACTGAATCATTCGTCCGCGTCGTCTTCCTGCTCGAATGCACCGGGAACACGTCGATATCCTGACGCTCGCTGCATCATTGCCCTTTGGGCGCGCTCTATACGTTGCTTCTCGGTAAAGTCATCCAGCGAGTAAGCCATCTTGCAAAGTCCTTTCCACTCATGGCGGGCAACGATACTTCCCCCCACGCGAGCACTTTCCCAGCCGACGCTCATCATCACAGGATCCTGTAATATGCATCAGCAACCAGACTTCTCGCACACGTAGGGGGTCTTTACCCTCGAACTCCAGCTCACGTCTCGAACACATACTGCCGCTCGAGATCCTGTTAGAGGCTCCAGTTCGGGGCCAGACGGATCGTATGACATTGGGAGGGTATGCGAACGATCTAGGACTTGTACAATTCGACCATCCAGTGACCAGATCTTTCGGCAGTATTCTTCATTACCATAATAACACGAACAAGAACAATCTTTTACTCACATGAATTCGCCCATCCGCAGACCCTGAATAAATGTATTGGCCCCCTGTGGTTTCGGCAGGACTGAAGTTACATCTTATAAGTGTGCGTAAAACGGCGTGCCCTCGATAACTCATGACACTACAGTCATTTGGATGCGCAGGACGCTTGGGCTTCGGATAATGACCGTACCTTGCGGGTCAGTAAGTAGTGCACCGTAACCTCATGGTCATAAACCCTACCGATAGTCATATCCGGGACATTTGTAATCAATCTGTTTGAAGGAGTCGAATTGGTCGCTGCTGCGCATCTTGCGGAGATCCCACAACCGAAGTGCTTGATCCTTGCCATTAGAGATGACATATCTACCGTCTCCTTTGGCGGAGACGTTCGTGATCCCTTCTGTGTGGCCAACAAGTACCCCCGATGGTTTTCGCGAATCCCCTAGTGACCGTCTGTCCCTGCCACGGAACATAATTGAATTTCGAGCGGAACAAATGGCATGCCATTACCAAACTTTGAGAAACGTATCATCCGACGCGCTGATCAATACGTTTCCTGACGCGGCATCGGCCCAACTACAGCTATTCACGTCGTCTTTGTGCGCCTCGATCTTGACTGTCCTGCGATCAGCGAGGAGATCATACACTGGATGATACGTGAGCGATCTGAAAAAGGAGGACTGTACGTTCCTTACCAAAGATATGGCGACTTCCGCCTGCGATTACTTCGTTACCGTCAGCAGAGAACCTGCAGCTCCAAATGCCAAACGAATCGTCATCATAGAGACCCCATCGACTCTGGCGGCGACCCTGATCAGCGAAGCGGATAGGCGTTTGTGCAGTTGAAGAATCCAACGTATTTGTCATATACACTGTTGGCGACTGCCGCAAGTCGCTAAGTGCGCGAAATCCAATGGCCCAACGGTGGAGCTACTCACGATGGATGAGTAAATCATCCTAGATGGTACTATTGAGTATTCGTCCATAGTGTAATTAAAACCTTGCCTGTCATTATCGGGACTTAGATGAGAGTCGGTGATAGTCCATCTGCCTGGGTGGCCTTGAATCGTTTTCAAAACCTTGAGGGTCGACTCATGATCGTCAAAGAGTGATGTTCTGCCTCGTATGTTTCGCCATAGTTTGATGTACTTGGTTGGTGGGGATGTCATGTCATATACATGTAGACGAAAATCTATTGAACGTGAGCTCAAGGAACGGCGCGAGATGGACCGTGTCACCAACTAACCTTGACAGCACGTATAGTAAAAGGATGAGTCTAATGTGATGAAGATGTGAGCGGCGTGTGTTAGGGATATCACGGAATGTGTTCGTCACCTTTAGAGAATTGGCCGACGTAAAGGTTGGCGCCATTAGTGGCGACCGCGGTCCCGTTTGAATTAGGTAGAAGCACCTAGGGTGGTGTAGGCACGGGGGTGGCTAGTGATGCAAGACGGAACGTACGCTGGATAGGTCTTCCCTGGACAGAGCGCCTCGAACCTTGCAAGAACGGTCTAGGAGTAAGCGAGAAACATTACTGGACCCCTTGCTGAATCTGAGTTTGTTGCCCACGCGGCCAAATTCACCACTCATGAGCAACTCGACGCCACTCTTCTGAGGTTCGGTGTGGGGAGGGTACCATTGTGTGTTCCACTGTGTGCTGGGTGGATAGTCATCGTCGTCCTCATCGCTCGCGTCGTCGTCGTCGTCCTCATCTTGGTCTCTCCTCGAAGGGCGGGACTGTAACAAACGTACCAGGTCACCATAGGTGATGGAGTCTCCGTGGATGCTGTTGGTCGACCTTTCGGTGGCGGAGCCAGGCTGTAAATGCTGAAGGTCAAACAAAGCTACCGGGGTGAGAGTGAGAGGGGTTTAGCGGAGAGAGATGGAGAATTACAACGGAGGATCTGAGCGATGGTAGTGCCACCCGGCGGGTCCTGTGAGTGAGCGGCTTCGAGGAAAGCGTCGGGGCCGTCGTTGTCATCGTTGTCGTCGTTGTCGTCGTCGTCGGGCAAGTCGATATCGAACTCGTATGGCTGAGGCATGATTTACTTTCCTCCCCGTTTTTTCAACTCCGCAACATGACCGTCCCCATTACCATCACCGCGGACGAGGTCAACTGCCTCATACACGCTTACTTTCAGGATTCGGGTAGGTTCCCCCCCTCCTCATTTCCTCTGCTTCCAAACTTTTTCCTCAGGCTTTCATCATTCTGCCTTCTCCCTGCGCATGGAGGGTCGCTTGGACCACTCCCACCACATAAAGAAACACATCCCACGCGGCGAGCTCGTAGATCGTCTCAGCAAGGCGCTCTTGTACGCCGAAGTCGAGGCACACTGGAAAGCCGATTCGTTTGCAAAGAACTGCAAGAGTGGCTTCTCTCTGCTGGAACGTCATGTATGCTCCTCGGACTCGAACGCACAGACCCTCCTGCCTCCACACCAACCCGCAGAACCAAACATAGCCGTCCCCGCAGGAGAGACAGGCACAAAGCGAAAGTCAATCTCGCCTTCCACAGAGGATGGACGCGTCGAAAAGCGTGCAAGAAAGGAGGCCGACGCAGCCATGGTTGTAGATGGTATGTCATTCACATCCCACGATTCCACAACAACGTGACTTGTTCCGTAGGACCTTCCAACATCCCAAAGGAGACACAACTCCCTGGACTGCACCAACCGTCCTCGGAGAACGCGCTCAAGAAGTTAAAGACTAAACATTCGGCCCCAGTTAGGTTACTGCAAGCACACAAGGCCGAGGTGAGCATCGTACAGTTCACCACCAAGGCCTGCTGACGGTGCTTGTAGGTTTTCGTAGTCGCTTGGAGTCCAACCACGGCGGGTCAGCTCGTGTCAGGGTATGCTCTGATAGATCAATGAACCCTTATGTTGTTCTGAGACCATATGGCATGCCAGATCGCGCGACGCTACAGTCAATTATTGGAACGTTCCGTTGGGTACATCCGAGGGTCCTCCGCCCTCACCTCCGCGCCCGACGTTGACGTTGACCAATCTTGCTACATCTCCTCAGGCCGACTTGACATCCGTTGACTGGAGCTCTGATGGTTCTCTAGTTGCCATAGGTTCATACGACGCAAAGCTTCGAATCTACACTTCTTCAGGACAGACGTATCTCGCAGACGACCACCACAAGGTCAGATAAATCTCGCGTTTTTCACTGCCCGTTCTAATACCGGAAAGGATCCCATTTTCGCTGCCAAGTTCTCTCCTTCAGGTCAGTGGTTAGCTACTGCGAGCTTGGACAGCACCTCGTGCGTATGGGACGTCAAAAACAAGAGACTTCATCGTCAATATCGATATCACCGAGGTAATGTATTATCGGGTTCGCCGGGAGGAATTCATCTTACGAGGCGTGTTAGAAGCTTGTCTGGATGTGGAGTGGATTGACGACTCTGTGTTTGCAACGGGCGGGAGTGATCGTCTGGTTCACATCGTTTCTTTGAATGGAACCAAGTCCATCCAAACTTTCAGGTACGTGGGTCCACCGAAGCATCCGTTGCTGAACTTGACGTCAGCAGAGGACATGAAGGAGAATTGAATATGCTCAAATGCAACCCATCACGCACGCGCCTGGCTACGTGCTCCGAAGACACGACTGCTCGAATATGGAATATTGAACGCTTGCACTCGGAAAAGTTGGCATCTCCGCACGTTGTTCTCAAGGGCCACAAACGGTGTCTGACATCCATCAAATGGTGCCCAAACACTCAGGCAGGAGGGGAACACGAATTGGTAGCAACGTAAGCCACTTGGGCGATGTAGCGTGTGTACTGTCTTACGTTGTGACAGTGCATCATTCGACTTTACGGCCCGGTTGTGGGATTCCGTGACGGGGGACTGTTTGAAAGTGTTCTCGGATCACACCAAGTATGTGTTTGCGCTGTCGTTTAGCCCCGACGGTTCTCTGCTGGCGAGTGGGGGTGCAGATGGGTCGCTGAACATGTATGACGTCAAGGTAGGCGGGGATTCTATCTCTCGGAGCAAATGGCGGGGGCTGACTGTTGTTGAGACGCGAGAACGGTCGTGGTCGTGGTCGTGCGGAGAGAAGACGGGTATTTTCGAGATTGATTGGAAGAAATGGGGAGAACAAAGTCTGATGGCGCTGGCGATGGAGCACAGGGTGGTTGGTGTCGTCGATCCGGCGAAATTGCCACGGTCGTCGTAGAGTAACTACTACCATTCATGTCCTTGTGCTCGCTCAAACCCCGCAGCGTGCTACAAGCCGCCTTGCGTTCAAAGGTACATCCGTTCTCTACCACCACCAGTCTACGCTTTGCTGGCCTCGGCTACCGTACTCGGGCGCCCTCGCGCTCGATCGTCACCGATGCCCACACCATCACCCAGGCCTCTGCGCAACAAGCCTGGAAAAAATTTGCCATCACAGCCGTACGCAGTGACCATGTTCTCTTCGGTCTGTCCATCTCAAGTGCCATGTAGGCCGCTGTGGCAGGCACTGTCGTCGTCGCAGAAGGCTTCTTGAACAGAGACACCCGCGACTCATTAACTCCTACCGAGCAGTCCTATCTGCATGACAGTTTCAAGTATACTGGGGGTGGCCTTGTGCTTACAGCCCTAGCTGCCCGAAGCATGTTCAAGTCCGGAGTCGCTTTCAGAGTCATGTCAGCGAATCCATGTGTGTATCCCTCGTCTTGGTCCCTCTCGCGCGTAACCTTGTCTTGCAGGGCTCGTGCTCGGCGTCAGTCTGGTTGGTAGCATCGGCTCAATGATGGGCGTCTATTACACCCCTCCTGAAAGAAGCGTACAGAAACACCTCTTCTGGCTGGCAAGTCATTCCCGTCTAATAGTATTTATCTTCCAACTCTCTACAGGGGTTCAATGCTTGCCAAGCAGCGACGCTAAGCCCCTTGTTCTTCCTCAGTCCAGCCATCCTGTCCCGTGCTGCGTTATACACATGCGGGGTCGTTGGCTCCCTGTCCTACGTCGGCGCAACTGCAAAGTCTGTCTGGCTGTTACTCCCTTGATATCGCGCTTACATGTTGGACAGGAATGACAAGTATCTTTACATGGGCGGTCCGCTCCTCGCCGGTGTGACTGTCGTAGCGCTCTCTTCATTGGCCCCGATGGCCCTCCCACTTGGTATGCGTGGGCTAGCCATAGCCGAGTCAATCTCTCTTTATGGCGGTTTAGCAGTGTTTGGCGGATTTGTGCTTTATGAGTACATAGGCGTCTTCCAAGCACGCGCTGCGCGCTAACCTTTTTACCCTAGTACTCAAAAGATTCTACAGCACGCACGCATGGCAGAAATGGGTGCCATTACCAGGGACCCCATGAAAGAGGCGATTGCTTTGGAGCTGGACATGATCAACATCTTGTGGGTGTGATCACAGTTACCTTGAAAACCCACTGACATTGTCCCAGTATCCGTCTTGTTCAGATTCTCATGATGCGCTCCAACAACAGAAAGTGATCAAAACACCGATCGTCTTCACTCGAATTAGCCTTTCAGTCATTTTCTTTCTATTCCGACGTAGTTATCATGTCCCGATTGCTCTACTCCAGATCAATAGTCCTTGCATACTATGGCTACGAAACGCTCTTGCCTAGATCTTGTAGCATGCCAATAAAGCTTCCAGGATCAACAATTTCTGTACCACCGTACGCGAGACGCTTCCCAGTCTTGGACGTCCACTCTTGGAGATTTCCGTACTCCACGTAGCTCGCACCGCCGACGACAAACACCATGCCATCTGAGAATGCCATACGCCGTGCTCTGCCAGTGTTCGAGGCAGCACCGACCCCAGGTCCACTGGTAGTCCCGGGACCACTCAATCCTCCATGGGATCGAGGTGCACGGGGATCCAAGAACAAATATTCGTCGGTTTCCTGCAAGGATTGGTTCGACGCGGCAGACGAGTCCATCAGTGCTTCGACCAGTCGCGTCACAGGCAACAGTTTGTTTGCTGGCAGGAAATTCTTTACGCCTGAAATTAGGTTCTCCAGGCCACCCTCTTTCAGACGGTCGGTAAGCTACAAGCCGGAAAACTCGTCAAATAGTCACGAGATTTTCAAATGATACGAACTTTGTTTCCGAAAGCAGTGAAACCTCTGAGTAGTTCCCCTTGACCACCGAGCACCGGCGTAGATGTCCCTCCAACGGCAGCGGAAACAGTCATGCGCGAGATTTCTCTTGTTCGCCGGACATATTCGAATGCCGACGTATCTGCGCCTGCGCTCTTCAGTTCCTTCTCCAGTTCAGCAATGTCGTCTTTGGAAACTGTGCTATCAGGTGAAGAGAGGTAGAACACGAGGACAAGACGAAGCTTGTCTTCGGGACTGAAAGCTCCGTCCGGCCGAGGTGCACGAAGCGTCTCCAGAATCGATTGCACTGTCTAGTAACTCAGACTGTGAGGGCATGCCACGAGTGATGACGCTGAGGACGCCTACTTGCTTATTGACCGCCTCTTCAATACTAAAGAGTTCATCGAGACCTCGCTTTTTGATTTGTTCAAGCAGGGCCGTAGCGATATTCATATGCGTGTCAAGCGTCGCCTTACGGGCAGTGAGTTCTGGAAGCTGTGTTATAGCGGTCTTCAAGTGTGCTGCGTTCGACGAAAGGTCGCTGTGTGGTGTCAAGTGCATGATTAACAACATCTGCCAGTACCAACTCACAGCTGCGAAATATCATTGACATCACTCACACCCGTCGACCGCGTAATTTCTGCAGCATCTTGCTTGTACTTGTTCAATTCAGCGTCAATGTCCTCAGCAACTTGAGGGAACGGGTTCGCAGCGTTTTTTGCCCAGAAAAAGTCCTTTGAATCGAAGTCGTACGAACGTTTTTGTGGGCTATCGACAACGACGCGATTAAGCTTGATCTCGAGACAGTCTGATACAAGGGCTTGATATGTCCAACCATGGGAGACCATGGAAACGAGGTCCACGTTCCTATCCAGGATAAGGAGCACTCGAGATGGTTAATTAGGACGAGCATGAAAAGACGGGGTGTTAAAAAATCGCACATGGCCTTTGCAGATTGGACAATCCAGAGGAGTCTTGCGAGAAGAGCGACGTGGTTGATCCATTAGCGCGCGAACCAGAGAGTAATGCATCTCGAATCTTGACATCGAGTTTCTTGGCCACCATTTCAGCCGCATTACCCTTGGGGGCACGGATTATTGGGACATGTCCTGCGGAGTCGATTAGCTTCCACCAAGTACATGGGAATCACCGGAAACATGCACCTGCGGTTACAACGGCACTGAATATCCCACTAGCAACACGTTCGACCTCATCCTCGATCTCTTGTTCGGTCGACGACGGGGAGTTGAGAAGTTTGTAGCAGTAATGTGGTTTGGGTTGAGATGGACCTGCTTGGGACACTGGGGGCAATGACGATAGTAGGGAGAACAAAGATGGTGACGGCGCAATGAACGACAGATATTGATCGATGACCTGATGTATGAATTCAATTCGTGTGGAATCTGTTCCAACATAGAAGGATGAACAGACCAACCTGCTCGACCAACTCCCCTGTACCGGAAGAGGCAACCGAACCTGCAAGTTCTTCGAGCAGTGCACGAGGTAGCGGTTCGACGAAATTGAGGTGGAAAGATTCGTATAGACACTTGTCAAGGTCCTCCGAAATTCGGCGTACGTTTGGGAGGGTCGGGGAAACAAAGTACACGGCAGGAACATCCGGTAACGGAGGACGCAGGGAATGCAACTGACTGCAATGACGTGAATACTAGGAAGAAAGAGAGAACGAAACTGGGTACACGTGGAGGGTGACGCCAGCATCACGCAGGTCTTGAACGCGCAGTACCGTGGCCAGGATGTCCTTTGTTTGCTGGTCCAATACGAGCACTTTCCAAACCAGAGGGGCGGTGGACGACGGGGCCTTGACTGCGGGTGCAGACTTTGGGTGTACATCTTGAGCGTTGCCAAGGCCCAGCAAGGCGAGCAAGGCATCTGTCTGCGCCTGTTGCAGAGTAGCGGGTGCGATGGCCTGACGTAGAATGAGCAAGCTGGGACGGACGATGGGACGAGCGACCTACATGCTTGAGTGCAGAGCTGGCCATGGTTTCGTTCAAGGGTGCTTATGTCACGTGACATTTACTGGATGAGTGCACGTGTCGACTGAAACGCTCCACTTTGCCGGCTTGGAGTAAAATCCTGGGCTGGATGACACCATTCATGTTCGGCCAAGTGGAGCTCTTGCGCGACGGAAACACATCCATGAGGTGTCGTCCATTCAATCGTGCCAGCTGTCTGGATTATCAGGCGGAATTGTATCTGCTGGATCTCAGCAGCAGCCATGCCGGAACTGAGTGACAGCGGTGGCGCACGCAGGTGGAGCAAGACCAGTATTTTGGCGGAGCAGTGATCCGGGGAAGACGAGACGACCATTTAAATTCCCTTGCCAGCTCCACCGACGTGTTCTCCAACTCACAGCCCATGACTTCGTGTGCCCACAGCGATCCTCTCGCATCGTATTCCCAAGCACTCCACGATTACACCCTCCGCCTCTGGACAGAGTCTCGCAGAATAGCAGAGGAAAAGGCACGATCAAGATCGACTCGCAAGGAAGAGCCTGCTCGCAGACGAAGGGAGACCCATCCGCCACAAACGTCCAGCTCTCGTCATACATATTCATAGACAACACTCTTATGACCTCCTTGATCGGTATCGTAACACTGAAAGCTCGTCGTCGACGTCGGTTAACGTTGAGCTCATCCAGTGAGCTATCCGTGTATCTCTGCAAATCAGCCAGTTCCTGTATTCCACACCCATGACTCTGTTAGTTGCCCATGTCCGTGACCCAGCGTCGCATCGATTGGTCCCTGTGCGTCCACTCTGGCTCATCGTGTCCCTTTGGATCCCCAGAATACTCACCGTCGTGACTTGCCTTCTCAGCCAGCTTCCCCGACATCGAGTTCGGGCGACGTAAAACTAGAAATGTTTCAGCCTGTACTCTTTTGTTGCATTACGTGTCTGGTCGTAATGCACTGTCCGTTGTGACGCACGTTCGTGAGCTAAACGCCGTAGAAATTCGTGCATAAAACGACGCGTGATGCAAACGATGCGGCTTTCGCAGGAGGATGTTGTTCAGACCCAGCGCTCTGGTGTTTGCCTCCACCATCGCGTTTGTGAGCGGGCAACAGTCCGCGTACACTGTACCCGGTGCTTTCCCCACCTCGCTGTACTCGGAATACTACAACAATCCTACAGCAACGTCAGAGCAGCCCCAGCCAGTCATCTCCGACCCAGTCACCGTAGGTGTCAGCGTGCTGTTGGTGTACCAACTGACTTGTTATTCCCAGCATAAAGTGTTCGCCTATTCGCTCACTGATCCCAATAACATCCCCCAGGTGATACTTGGCGGTGCTTGCAAGATCATAGCTCTCTCTAATCTACGGCATAGAACGAGACGTCCGATCCTCACCCACTCCCCCCCGTGGCTGGTTCTTCGGAAATTCTGCAACAAGCGATCGCTCAGATCAAGTCAATCTCAGTCAATCCGATCTTTGGCACGAATCAGTGCGCACGCTGCCAGGCATCACTAGAGGTCGCAAAGTTTCTTGCGCTAAGTGCACCCGACCAAGGATCAAACTTGGTTGTTGCCCTGTGTGAATACTTCAATTACTCGTCGACTTGTGAAGCAAGCTATGGTCCTCTCACCCTCGGGCCGATTCTGACACAGGTCATGTCGTTTGCGGATGTTGGGGGATATGATGGTCAAGTGAGTCTCTTGTGGATAATTCATGATTTCATAGTCATATCCGCAGCTTCTTTGTGCCCAATTCCTCCGACTTTGTTCTTACCCAGATACCTTGCCTTTGAATATCACTGGGTGGTTTGCCAAGCCAAAGCCCAATCCCCTTCCTGATCCAAAACTACCCAGTGGCCAGCGTATCAAGGTGTTACACTTGTCTGATCTCCATATCGACCCTCGTAAGCAATTTTTTCCCGTTGTACGTATCCCCTTGTTTTGCGTGCTTATCGACCTACAGGATTTGCTAATGGTGCGGAGGCAAACTGCACCAGCGGGCTCTGTTGCCGTGAAAATGCTTATAACCGACAAAGTCCGCAGACACCATTGCTACCAGCCCCCCGGTTTGGTTATTTCTTATGGTGGGTGCTTTACCACTTCCGCGAGCGCTGGACTGCATCTCCAAGATTTCCAGCGACTCACCTTACTCTTTGATCACCGCCACCCTCGAGGCCATTCCTCCCATGGTTGGCACAGAGACAACCGGGTTTAGCTTCTCACTTTTTACCGGTGACTTGCTCGCACACGATCCCAACATTCAACAGTCGAGGTGAGTCTAGTAGTGGCCATCAGCGAGATGTCTTGTCAAGTGCTTGTCAAGGGCCTATATCGAGTATGCAGAGGTAAGATGGCAAGATATGTTATCACTGTCCTTACACCTCTCTAGGTAGTGTTGTTCGATCTTCTCAAACGTATGCTCGGGCCAGGTCCGGTATACGCAACGTTAGGTAACCACGACAGTTACCCATCCGATGTGGCGAATCCCTATTCTCTCGGAGGCAAGCTGGGCCAACAGTTTGGATGGTATAGTGGATTCTGCCTCGTAATTCTCTTACGACACTGATATGTATCTAGGCTGTATGATCATGTCACTGCACTCTGGAATTACGAAGGCTGGTTGCCGGAAGACTCAATCGAGTATTCGCGTGCACACTACGCAGCATACATGGTGAAACGGACGGACGGACTGAGGGTCATCAGTCTGAATACAAACTTATGTACGTCTATACGAGTCAACTTTCTGGGTTGCCGGGCAACACGTTCCATTCATTTCAGGGTATCGGTCAGTGATTTCATGTTGTGGTGTCATCATCTTCTGAGTGGTTCATAGATTAAATTACTTCAACTATATCAATGCATCACATCCAGATACCTCTGGCATGATGAGGTTTCTAACGGACGAGTTGCAAGATGCCGAGGATGCCGGTGATCGTGGTCCGTAGATGGTTATGCAACATGCAGTCCATACTGACGACAACACAGTCTGGATCATTGGTCATGTAGTCAGTGGCTGGGACGGTTCTAATTCCCTAATGAACCCGACAAACCTCTGTATGTGTACCTTCGTGAGCTCCTATTCTCAACTCAAACTCTTTTAACAGTCTATCAAATGTAAATTTTCTTGCTTACTCTATACCCATCGTCTTCATAAGATTTATAGTGTCGATCGGTTTTCTCCTCATGTCATCGCGAGTGAATTGATAATCTTCTCCGTATGTATCAAGCTAACCTGCTGTAGATATTTTCTGGGGCCATACCCATGAGGATCAAGTGTCCGTAGGTCCCTCCGAATCCCCATCTACACCGTTTTTGTGAAATGCACATAGATATTCTACACGAACAATGCCACAGTCATGAACGCGGGCACTGCTCAAACATTGTCCTGGGCATGTACTTTTACCTTTTTCATTTCAACTTTGCTAATCCGTCTTAGACTGGACCTTCGGTGACACCTCTGACAAACTTGAATACCGGTTTCCGCGTTTATGAGGTCGACTCTTCCGTATGTCTGCATTATCTGTCATGTTTAGTTGCTGATCCAGCTTATCCGTAGACCTTTGAAGTCCTCGATGCTTACACGTGAGTTATGTAGCGTTTGGTACCCGCACAAGCACCCTTGACGTCGTTTGAACAGTTATAAAACAGCTGTCAATACCTTCAGTGCCCTTGACGCGCAGATTCATTATGGGCCCACGTTCGAGCTGGAGTACAGTACCAGGGAAATTTATGGCGCCAATATCCCCTGGGGCAAAAATGACCCACTGAACGCAACTTGGTGGCACCTTGTGACTGAGCGTGAGTCCTCCGGACGACAGAGATCTGCACTCCCGTTTACTTTGCTGCAGAGATGAGCGTTAATTCTACTTTGGTCGAGGTATGCGAATCAACTTTCTGCAATCCGGACCGGGCGTTGGTATTGACGAATAAACCAGATCTTCAATACATTTCAGGGCAAGAGCTCCATACTCACCCCTCCGTGTACGGGAGTGTGTGTGAACGCTAGAATTTGCTATATCCGTAGCGGATCTGCCAGCATTGCCCGGCAGAACTGCCCGCAGGGATATGGGTCGGTTCAGTAGGCGAGGATGCCAAATGTTCACTCTATGAAACTCTGGTAGCAAAACCTGTATATGACTCGGATATACCTGACTGTTGATACAACGGTGGACACTGAAGAACATAGTTCCGAGTGCTGATACTCTATCAACGTCGCCGTCCTCCAGTACCACCACTCAGTACCACCAGCTTCTTTCCGCGTCTATGGCTTCCGTCTCTCTTTTCAAGTTCATGCCATGCTGCGTCCAGGTTCCACTCATCGCCAATCTCTGGGGTGGCGTTGCGGTTAATCGGCGGGCGAGACATAGAAGGTGCAGAATGAAGCGCGGAGGCGAAGCTTCTTGAACCCCAGGCTCCAGATGTAGGCTGAGGGGTCGGGACGCGTGGTTCCTCCGTCTGGAGAATAGGTGGCGGGTGGTCCACAAGACCAGAGACAATGCTTTGATCGCGCGACAAAAGTTTCGCCCGTTCCTTCTCTCTCTCCTCTGCTCGCGCGCGCGCTCGGTCGTCCTTCTTCTCCCTCTCCTTCCTTCTCGCAGTCCTCAATCTGAGCGCACCCTCAAAAGACTTGAGGCCGTCTTGCCCTACAACACCCTCCAAATCAGCCTCGATAAATACAACGTCCGCACCCTCCGGCATGTGGGCCAGGTATTTACAACGCTTGCGCAGGTCGTCATTGACAGCGCCCTCAGCAGCGGACTCGACACGGACAGTGATGTCATCGGGAAATGAGGCGTATCCATTGAAATGGGAGAATAAGATCTTGATATCCAGCGGATGTAGGAAGACGGGCAGGCCAGAAGCTGCTTGATAGTAATAATAAGTTTGTGTCGAAGGAGGGGGCGGGTTCAAGTTACGACGTTGTCGATGGCTCTTGCCACTAGCGTGTTGGGGGGACCGGTTGGATTGAGTCGTAGGGTCTGGATTCGCTGACAGAGATACATCCAACGGTTGGTCACCGGTGTCTGACGATAAATACCGTGCGGCTAAATACGTATCCGGAGTCTCGATATCAATGCGTTCACTTGGACTGGTATGGCGTGCATAGCGGCGCAAAATATCTTCGTATTCTTTGTGAGCCTTGTCAATGGTTCTGATCAAGAAGGGCGATTCAAGAGCAGCCGCTTTGGATATTTGATGGCGCAGTTTTTCCTCCGCGGCACCAATGTAGACTATACTGAGTCCATCGTTCGCAGCCATCATCGAGCGCCGTTCAGTGGCGAGAATATCCAAGTCCTTTGAGAGATCTGCAATCAGATGTTGTGGAGTGGCCAACATGAACTTTGCGAAATTATACACATCAGGGAGGAAATGGAATGGGGCCTGGTGGGGTGGAAGAAGGTCCGAAGGCCATGTCTTTGAACGAGGGAGTGCCAGAGTCGTGATCTGGGGTCGCTGCATAAGGCGCATGCGCATCAAAGAACCTGCACGAGGAGTCATCTGGAATGAGTCACCAGAAGGGTCACCAGTAGAAGTATCATTGTGACAATCCTCGGCAGAGCAAGTCGATCCTTCGAACCATTTGACGCTCTTTAGCTGCTTCGCGTGAATGGAGTCGAAGCAGATAGGACAGCGAGCCCACTTCAGATTGTTGTCCGACAAGCTCAAGTAGTGGAGGATACACGGGAAGCAGAAAACCTGAAATGATTCAGCGTGGAGGCGAGAGCACGATCGTGGGCACAAACATGACCACAGTTGGTCATCCTGGGGACAACGGGCGGGGAAAGGCAGATAGGACAAGTGGTCAAGCCCTCATCTGAACCACAAGTCCCACCGCTTTTTGTCGATGCGTAGGCCGATGCACGCGGGACGATGACCTGTAATATGTCTTGCCATTGGAAGAAACTTGAGTAGGGTTGGAGTTCAGAAGCTGGAAAGATGAGGACTGGGAGGACATACATGTCCGGGTCCGCGAAATGGACTGTATAGTCGCCCGTAGGGTTCATGATGAATCGATACTGGGCATTCACAAATCCTGGATGGAAATGAATAATTCTGGGTTCGGTGAGGGGGTCAACGAGACGGCACTCACTCTCCTTGTTCCAAACGCCGTGGGCGGTGGGCTTCCTTCCACGCCTGGGTAAGGATTGTGAGTGAGCCTGCCTCGGAGGGAGGGTGAAGTTAAGGAGATGGTTGAGCGATTGAGAGGATCGCTTTGGCGTGTTCTGTCCGGATGGCTGGGAAGCCATCGGGACTGACTTTGGGTGCTCACCGGCAACCAGCCAAACCTCATATCTTATTTAGTCACGTGTCATACGCTGTGACTCTTGTCCGTCATGCCAAAGGGAAAAAATCTGAACCCTGCCGATGCTTACCGTACGTGAGGTTTACATGTAGCCCTTGTACCACCGTTCACTAGGCTACCCTGTGTAGGCAAGGCCCAGCGCAAAAAGGAACTCAAAAAGGCATGTTGTTGCGGAAATTCGTGGTCCCCCATCTAATGCAACCTACTGTAGTAGAACAAGGCGGAGAGGGTCAAGGCCCGCGACTTTGCCTTGGTCAAAAAAGATACTCGAGGCAGGTCCCGCCGTTTGTTGCCAGCCCACCTATTCACCACCTTTCAGACCTGGAGGATGAAATCGAAAAGCTCGAAGCGTGCGCTGAACCAGCTATTTCGGACAAGTCCAGACTGATAGAACTCAAGAGTGAACTGTCCAAGATCATGCAAAGGAAGGATGAATATGTCAAGGAGCATCCCGAACAGCGCAAGCTCGTATTTCGTCCGCGCAGACAGGAAAAGGGTGACGATCAAAAGGAAACGCCTTCTGTGGACCAGAAAAGAAATCTTTTCAATAGGCATGGCCTTCCCCGACATCCGGAGCGCAGTGTCTACTACGACCCCGTGATGAACCCCTACGGCGTACCTCCTCCTGGTATGCCCTACATCGAGAGACGTGAGTGTCGAAGTGGAGATCATCTTGCCCGTGTTTCACGCACAGCTACAGCTCTCAGCAAGGATGAAGTCGACAGTGGCGAAGACGGCGGAAGTGGGTTTCTCATTCTTTTACTGCATTCTGCCCCGGTGCTCATTCACTTGGAGACTCGGACGATGATATTGTCATGCCCGCGGGCCCACCACCTGGAACAGACTTGGAAGACTCCGAAGGTGGCAGCGTCGATGATATCCCAATGCCAGATGGTCCTCCACCAGGCAATATACCAGGTAGGATGGGTATATTATGGAACAGTACGAGGTGGTGACGCGAACCGAGTAGATATGAACCCTCCATTAGTTTCTCCTCCGCTTCCGCCGTCGTTCATGCTTCCACCACCCCCTCCCGGATTTTTTCCTCGCCGGATTCAATCCGCTGCTACGATTCAAGATCCCCTTACATCTATCCCTTACCAAACTTATCAGGCACACCGCGCCAGTCAGTTACTACCTGGGCACCCTTCCCTGCCTCCAAAACCCTCTACTGGTACTCCCGGCAGCGTTTCTGCGACGGGGGGACACACTAGTGCCACTATCTCAGCTGAGCCAGAATTGCGTGATCTGAAGAAAGAAGCAACAGCTTTCGTGCCAGCATCGCTGAAAAGGAGAAGAGCTTCTGGATTACCTAGTTCCTCCAAAGTCAATGCCGCGCCTGCCGTCAATATTGGGTCAGAAGGAACGTCTCCTCAGGCTCGACCCGATCTTGTTGGCGTGCTGAAGAGCCAGTTGGGAACTGCCGCCGCTTCTAATACCAAAGTAACGGATAAAGTGCCAGTCGTGAAGGAGAGAGGCGACTACGAGAAATTTGTCGATGAAATGAGCGATCTGCTTGGTCCTCGGTAGTTGAAGCGTAAACATGCCCGAAAGAGACGATGATTGTGACTAGTAGTGCTAGTTGGCCCTAAGCCGTCTGTTTCGCATGAGCGAGACCATCCTGCTTTATCCGAGACCGCTGGCACGATATGGTGGATGTTTCGTTCTCCTGCCTCTCCTCCCGAAAAGACCGCCATTGAAACCTCTACCAGCAGAAATCTGGTCGAGAATATTCTCCCTCACCTTATCAACAGATGCATCACGGCGGTCGCATCATCGCAAGACCGCTACAAGTGGTCACTCGTGGTGTGTTTCGCTAATGCTGGTGTGCAAATCTTTCCATGTGAGTGCCCGTGTCCACGTACACATCGCTCGAAAGTGCAAGCGAGAAGACAGCGTCAGTACTCCAAAGTTACTGACATCTGGCTTGCAGGAAGTAGCCTCTCCGCTTCTGTATTCAAACGTGAAGCTCTGTTCTGTTGGCGGCCTCGACAACTTCACATCGCAACTCCGCACTGCAGACCAGCTGTGGGATTCCATTCGCAGGATACCATACTCCACACCTGGAAGATGGGTCCATATCCTTGACCTATCAGAGATAAAAGGCACCCATGATTCCAGGCAGGCATTCGTGATGGACTCGCTGCTCACCACACTTTTCCCTTTGCTGCCATTCATGGAAATTTTGACACTATCGCCTGCACTTCCACTCAGTCGCCGTGCTCTTACCTCTTTGTCCAACAGGGACGGAGGGTCCAAACTAAGGATTCTCAGCGATGTGTGCTACGTTGCCGCGTTCAACTCTGAATTTTCTGTCAAAGAGGACCCACTTGTTCGGCTGCTCCAAACGTGCCCCCAGCTCGAGCGTCTCGGGGTTGTTGGGAACGATATGGAGCCTACAGACATGGAGTTTGGCAGTCAAGAAGAAATCGAACTCATTCCGACAACGGATGTGAAGCTTGTTCTTCCCCGTCTCCACACTTTGAAGTTGTTATCCATGCCCTCGTCCTCTCTCATGCATGCCCTATCAAGTGCGACTCTTCCATGTCTGAAGACTTTATACATCACACCCTACGACGACCTTCCGTACCCGAAAGCCGTCACGACACGATTCCTCGACGTCCATGGCAATTCGCTTTCAACACTCTCGCTCTTCACCCCCAAATCCTGGCCTACACGCTTTCATCCTTCTCCACGCTCTCTATTCCACGCGTGTCCTAATCTGCGTCATCTCTCGCTCGAGACTCCATTACCAGCCTTGGAGCCACCCGCTGCCGCGGATATGGGACACGCCGTACTACCGTTGCAGATCCTCTCTGTGCCCCGACCGAATCACGATTTCTGGAGAACACTGGAGGCATTGCTCCCTTCACTCCCTTCGCTGAACGTCGTGCGCATGAGAGACATACGGTGGCTGCGGAAGGGGTTGAACCATCACGCTCAAGAAGCCGGTGTGCAGGGTGAGATGCGAGTCTGGCGGCAGCGTTTGGCCAAACGTGGCATTTGCCTTTTGGACGGCGACTGGAAGGATATGGCCTGATGTATCGTGATTTGTTCCGTCGGATCTAATCTAAACGTCATACTCATGTACTCGTTCTAACATCGTGCAAAGAACGTTACTGTTCGTTGAATCTGGTCCGCCGATCGTGGTGACCGTTCTGAACGATATCTAGAACCATCGCAAGGTATTGACATGCTTTGGTGGGTCCCTCCACAAGCTAGGCATCTCATAACCAGGCAATTCAGGTCATGCGAACAAACTTTCTGGTCGGGATCTGTTCGGTCTGTATTAGCCTGTAAAAGACCCATCTCACCCAAAGCACGTGGCCCATTCCGACCAGTGTCGGAGAGGCATCCTCGTTAGAAATCGACCAAGATAACGATCACCAACTGTTACCCTGGCTATAGAAATGCAAGTTGAGATCAACTTTGGTCCGAGCTCGAGGAAAGCAGCACATGCAAACCCGTGAGTATGGAATTCTAAGCAGTCACAACCAATCCAGATCTATAACGGAACATGAAAAGATGGAATGAATAGCGATTCGATGTAATGATTGGAAAGAGCTTTTCTCGCGCTGGAACGAAGCGGATCCCGGTTAAGTATTCATTCTGACATGATGGCCGTCAAACAGAATTGCAAGCTCTCGAGCCTGCCGATCCAGATGCACAAAAAACGAATGTGAAACACTGAGAAAATAAGGTGAGCACCCGAGAAAGGATCTACACACCACCCTCACCGTCAGAGATGATCACAAGGAGGACTTGATAAATGGTCTGCAGACACAACCATACACCCCTTTTCTGCGAAGCGGTCTATGGCAGATGAAATGCGTGCATCTTTGACGGTCTGCTGCCAGTCCCCATATAAAATAACGCGCTTGAGAGCGGGAAGAAAGCGACTGGAGAGGAACTCGAGATGACGGTTGAGATGCCTCCAATTATCATTGAGAATGCCACAGGGGAAAGCATGAATCCCAACACACTGGAGGGAGGATTGCTCGACCAGTAGTGCCTCTGTGGGTGGGGCAGTAAAGTTGATAAAGTAGTTGAACACTTTGACCCCAACACATCCCCGGAGAAATGATGAGACCTGGTCTGTCATGTGAAAAGCGATGTTTCGTCCAAACTCGACCGTGCAAAGTTGGCTACCGAATTTGAGCCATAACTCTTCTAACCCGCCATCGTCTGCCGGAAAGTCGGCGACCACGTGTATAAGAGAAGGGAGATCCCATTGCTTGATCTGCCACACAAACAAGGCGTTCACCCGCCTCAAGCGAAGCGTTGTCAGTGCTGGCAGTCGTATTTGGAAGTTCTGGTGCATGGAGTTCATCCAGAACTCGCCGCTGAGGGCGAGGAATTGCAAGGAAGGGGCGTTACGAAGGACGTCTATCAATGAATTGATGCCGCCTGAACGTGCGGCATTGTTATAGTGCCACCACTCCAGTCGGGTGAGGGACGACAATGAGATGGTTTCTGCGGGGAATTCGTATCGGACATTATAAGGGAGTGCACCATAGAAGGGGCGGACGAGGGTCTTGAGAAAAGGGCAACTTGCAAGAATTTGGGCGATGTCCCGAGTATCGCCAGACTTTTCTGTCGCCGTCTGGTGGTAAGGGAGTTCGATGCGGTGGACGAACTTGCCGAGCGAATGCGACCGGAACGGCTCGTTATCGATGCGATTGTGACCTCCCAGGAGCTCCTTGAGGCTCTCCGAGCGAGATCCGATGCGTACGTCCTCGTAGAGAAAAGTGGTGGCAAGGGATCGCCAGAGACGGCAAACCTGGACGAGGGCGCGCTTCGTCTTGAACAGATCATCAAATGTCTCTGATGGGACACGAAATGGTTGGTAGTATGAAGTCGGGTAACCATCAGAAGGATAGGTTGCCCAACGAAAAACGAGGATCCAAAGCTCTGGAGGTAACTGGTTGAGTGGCATGGACTCGGAAGGAGATCGATCACACGCTGTTGTTGAGGCACGGCACGAATCGATAAACGAGAGATTAAATGCGTGAAGACAAAAACGTGCGGGGCCACATGGTATCACTTTGCGGAGCAACAGATAAATAGGACGTGTAGGAACGGGGCAAACGGATAATATAGAGGGTGACAACAACACCAAAAAGCAGTGTCATTAAAAGAACGTCAAGTTCGTAGCATGCATGGCGGTGTCCGTAAAGAGGTAGAAAGGATCGAGCCACTATATGATCTGGAGATAATTTGAGGGGGCAACTAGGGAAAGGTGAACACGGAGAGAGAAAAGGAAGGGAGGACTCACTGCCGACGGTGCCATCTGCCTTTTTTGCCTGCCACCACTTGCCCTGCTTGTCGAGAATGTCGAGAATTTCGCCCTTGATAAAGGAGATTTCGTTTGGGTCGTCCGGGGACGCAGTGTCTAGGAGATGTATGTGAATATTGGTGTGAAGAGGGGACAGAAGACGACGGACATGCGTAGAGGGCCTTTGCCTTGTAAGTGTAAGAGTCTTGATCTTGGGCGGCGTCAGGAGAGGGACTGGAAGGGGAGACGGAGTTGCCTGCGCCGAGGCCTGCAGCGCCGGAGCTGATGAGGGGTGAGCCTGCGCCGCTGTTTGGGTCTGTACTAGCGAGTTGCCCTGGAGCGGGCACTGGGGTGCCGTGGGTGCTTCCGGTTGGAGCGGGGACGAGATTGCGGGGAGGAACGCCGTCGACGCTGCCAGCTCCGATGAAGCTATTCTGACTTCTTACGGCAGTGGGGCTGATGGTAGAGGATATCTTTGTTGTAGGGTCGTAGGGGATGTCCTGTGAGCCGATGCCTGCGCCAGAGGAATAGTTGGCAGCGTAGCCGTTTGAGGCCATGTTATGGACGGAAGGGCCACGCGTCCTGCGACGACGGGAGGGGGGGGAGAGGCCGCCTGAACCGAGGGAGTTGAAGAGGTGGAGGGCGAGGGAGTCTTGCTCCGAGGTGAAGTAGAGGACCCAGAGGATGTCGACGATGGAGAGGATGAGCCAACCTGCGGCCATTGCGTCGAGTGCGGGACGACCGGAGAAGATGCTGTCGTTTACGGCGAGGACGGCGAATACGATTGCGACTGCACCAAAAGTGGATATTTGGAAGCGATGCATGGCGATGGAGTCGGTTGCGAGGGTGTGGATGACGCCGAGGATGAGGAAGAGCTGGAGGAAGATGGCGAACCAGGGCACGCCGACATTTCCGACTGGATGGGAGCGTGTGAGAGGTGGAAGGAGGAGGAGCAAAGACGTACACTGGGCTGTTGCGATGGCCTGGGATATGAAGGCGATGAACCAGGCGAGCTGCGGTGAGGTTGTCAGGGCGGGGCGGTGTGAGCGGGCGGGATACGGTACGCACGACGGCGAGCACAGTGGTGAAGAGGAAGAGATAGTGAGTGAGGATGGGCGTGAAATCGAGGCCGTCGTTTCCGCGGGGAGGCATACTGCACGAAAAAAAAAAGAGAGGACACCCCCGCCCTCGCCCGATTTCTTGGCCTTGTCTTCCTCTTCCCACGCTCGTCCGCATCTCCCCGCCATGCCGCCAGACCTCGTCCCCCGCCCCCTCAACGTCACCGACGCCCTCAGCTACCTCGACGCAGTCAAGGTCCAGTTCCAGGACAAGCCAGACGTCTACAACCACTTTCTCGACATCATGAAGGACTTCAAGAGCGAGGTGTACGTCCAGTCCCAATGCCATTCCCCCTCCTCATCGTCCCCCACAGCATCGACACCCCCGGCGTCATAGACCGCGTCTCGATGCTCTTCCACGGCAACCCCTCCCTCATACAGGGTTTCAACACCTTCCTTCCTCCCGGCTACAGGATCGACATCTCCGCTGACCCACGTGACCCCAATGCCATCCGCGTCACGACCCCCTCCGGCACCACCACCACCTCCCACAAGCCTCCCTACCTCTCCGCCCTCCCCTTTTCCCTCGCACTCCCTCCCGCCACAACCGCCGCCGCAGCCTCCCTTCTCGGCGGCCTAGGCGCCAGGAATGCATCCGACCCAAAACCTCCCGGCGAGTTCAACCACGCAATCCAATATCTCAACAAGATAAAGGCTCGCTACGCCGACGACCCAGATACCTACAAGCAGTTCCTCGAGATACTCCAGACTTACCAGAAAGACCATCGTCACATCCACGACGTCAGCCTACCCCTTCCTCTTCCACATTCCCTTCTCACTTTCCTTCCAGTCCCACGTATACGCGCAGGTACAACTCCTCTTCAAGGACGCTCCTGATCTCTTGGCAGAATTCAAGGACTTCTTGCCCGAGGCCACCATCGCCTTTGCTACTCCAGGTGGCGTTGCCAGCATCCTCCCATCCCTCCCACAGTGGTCCGATATGGACAAGGACAGACCCGGGAAGAAACCCCCTGTTGCACCCCAAAAGAGGCGGCGCAAAGCACTAGACAAGGATACCACTCCACTCCCGTCATCTCGTTCAGCTGCCAGTCGTGTCCGTCTCTTCTTTCCCCTTTCCTCCCTACCTGACCTCTACCCCAGGCAAAGAAACAAAAGCATACACACAAACCCGGAGAGCCAGATTCACCCCACTATTCCTACGCTCTACCACCCCCCTCGCCACCTCACCTCACCTCTCTCATGCCACCCCCTCCGCTTCCGCATGTGGGCATGCTGCCTCCTGTCATCACCATCCCTCACCCCGCCATGCAAACTCCCCCCGACGAACTCTTATTCTTTGAGCGTGCAAAACGAACGCTAGAGAGCAGGGACACTTATGAGGAATTCCTAAAGCTCCTCACTCTCTACTCAAAGGACATCATCGATCCAAAGACCCTCGTCGACTTGTCCCAGGTCTTTTTAGGCGACGGTGACCTGCTTGCCCAGTTCAGGGACGTCCTTCGCATCGACGACCTTCATTCCAGTGTCGAAAACGGCCCTCCCGGCAGCATCCGTACAGGTCCTCCAGAACCTCTGCCTGCGCTCCCAGCAGACGAAGGAGAGGGCCCGAGCTACCGCAAACTACCAGAAAGCGTACGTCACTCCCCCCCTCATCTTTCATTCGCTCCCCTCATACCCCCGTGCAGGAGGTCAATCTCGCCTGCTCCAGTCGCGACGAGCTGTGTCGTTCTGTCCTCAACGACATTTGGGTTTCCCATCCAACCTGGGCATCAGAAGAGGCTGGTTTCATCTCCCACAAGAAAAACTCGTTCGAAGAAGCCCTTCACAAGAGCGAAGAAGAGCGCCACGAGTATCACGTTCAACTCGAGGCGCTCTTCCGTACCATTGCGCTTTTGGAGCCCCTCAGTATGCGCATCGAAGAGATGACTAACGAGGAACGTGCGACCTTCCGGCTCAAGGCTGACTTTGGCGGATCTAGCAGGAGTATCTATCACCGAACGTTGAAAAAGGTCTATGGGCGTGACGCCAGTGCAGAAGTCATCCAGGCTCTGCAGGATTGTCCCAGCGTCGCGGTGCCAGTCGTGCTTGCGCGTCTCAAGGCCAAAGACGAGGAGTGGCGCCGAATACAACGAGAGTGGAACAAGACCTGGCGCGAGGTCGACGCAAAAAACTTTTACAAATCTCTCGATCACCAAGGGAATCAATTCAAACAAAACGATAAGAAACACATCACAGCCAAGCATTTTGTGCAGCATATTGAGGCCATCAAGGAAGCTCAAGAACGCAAGTTTGCGCAACGAGGACGACCGTCGTTTGCGGCAGGTTCAGTGGGACATCAGCTAGCGTTTGAATTTCCTCAGACTTGCGTGTTGCATGATTCGCTCCGTCTGGTCTACTCTTTCTTGGACCATTCTCAGGCACAATACAGCTCGGCAGAACGGCGTGCTATTGAAGATTTCCTCCGCCGATTTGTGCCCTTGCTTTTTATGTTTCCAACACAGGAATTTGATGCTGCGTGCGGTCCTCCTGATGGGATACAGGACGATGATTTGAAGCAGGACGATCCGAACAACTCACCCAGTGGGAGTCGAACTGCAACCGATTCGGGAAGACCGTCGTGCAAGGCCAAGTCACCTGGGAACGATGCGAGGGAGGCTGCTTCCGTGACCCCAACGCTGCCCCGCTACCATGGTGCTAGCAACCCGGGACGCAGCCCTGGTGATGTCTGGATTCGCACTAGCCAGGCCCGCACCAGTTTCAGTGACTCGTCGAGGCGGAAGCCCTTTTTTGCCAACACGACGATTTATACGTTGTTGTGCTTGCTGCAGGTAGTGGTCCTCTTACCCAATTGTCTCGGTTGACTCACATGCTGCAGTCGATCTACTTCCGGCTGGTCACTTGCAAGGACTACGGTGCCAAACACGTGGCGGAGAATCTCAATCCTATGGATAGCAATCTAATTGCCGTCGAGCTAGGGCTGGATGATCCGAATGGACCTGGTGCTGTCCTGAAACAGGCCACGGAAGCATTGGGAGAGCAGCGACCAGACAGCATACCGGACCTGGTTTACATGTACTTTATGGACGCGTGTGAAAAGCTCTTTGACGGCGAGCTTGAGGTTAGTTTGTTCGAGGAGCACATGCGATGGTTTTTTGGCAACCAGGTAGGTGACGCTAGGCTTAGATTGGCGCACCGGGCTAATCGCCGTGCAGGCATACCATGTCTTCACGTTGGACAAGCTCATTGCCGTATTTATCAAGCAGGTCAGGGATGTTTTGCACACGCTCGAGAAAGGACGCTAAGCGGGGCTGTGGCGGTGTAGGTGCAAAGCGTGCTATCAGATAGCAAATCGCAGGAGCTATGGGGGATGCTACAAGACGTGCGCAAGGCCGAGAGGCTGAATATTCAAGATACGATTCGGTATCGTCGAGAGGCGGAACGACATGTTGGATCCGACGAGCATCTCTACCGCATTGAATGGGTAATACTTTGTCTATTCCCGACGAACGTTCCTCACTAGGAAAGGGAATAGGACCCGCACTCGAAGAAAATGCACATCCAGTTGCTCGATGGCAACGATCCCAGTGCTGAAGCTGACCGATCTGCGATCGGACGGTGGCATGAATACGTGGACTCGTATGTGCTGCGGCAGCCTACGGAGTGGATCCCGGAGCACAAGGACGAGGGGAGGAGCGCGGTATTTTTACGACGGTGCGTGAGTGAGTTGGGAGATCTGACGTCGTCGTGGGGCGGTGAATCGACGGAGGGGTGGAGCGATACGAGGGTCCGGATAAGTCCGCACACGTACAAGCTGGTGTACGAAGCGGGGTGTGAGGACGAAATCGTGCAGAGACGGAGCCTGGAAGAAGAGAAGGAGGTGCAGGAGCGGGCACGGAGACGGAACGAAGAGCGACGGCGGAGCAGGCTCTTTGTCGGAAGCGATTAGCAGAAATAGATAATTATTTTTGCCGGATGATATTACTTAAGCTTTGTGGAAGGAATTCGCGCCCGTAGGGTCGAGCGTTGATTTTTCTTCACGACGACGACGACGACGACAAGGACGCGGTGATTGATTCTTGAAGCGAGCTACTTACGCGGGCCAGTCGCCGTCTCATATTCAGAGCGCCGTCAACGCTTCGTCTCGGCTCGGTCTCCGCATTAAGCCACGCCGTGTCCGCAAGACTCTCTTGGCACGTCTTCTTGTGTTTTCGTATGATGGCCAAGCCAAAACATGGCCGATGCGACAACAATGCTTTCTCCGGCCCAGTCTCTCCCCCCGATCACCATCGAATTCCCCACTCGCATACACACCGCTTTCCTTCCCCGGCCCTCCTCTCCGCCCTCGCCCTCATAGCGACCACTTCCCCCGCAGTCGCCGGTAGCCCCCTCCCTCTCCCGACTTCTCCCCCATCCTTCCTTTGCCCATTCATCGAACGCGACAGCCTCCCTCCCCCTCCAGACTCCCCCTCCACCTCATCTCTTCCCCCCAGGTCCACCCTCCAACCCTCTCAATGCGCCGTGGTTGCAGACAGATACATTCAAGATACAGACAACGTCTGGCATAAGGCTTCCACATGGACACTGTTTGGCTCGACTGTGAGTCTCTGTCTGACGTCTCAATCATCGTCCCAATCAATCTGTCTTTCCAGTGTTACCCGAGCCTGGTTCCAAGCACTTCTGCCGAGCCAAGTACTTCTCAATTACCTGCGCCTTCTGCGCTGTCTATGGTCGAGTTTGACACATCGGTTCTACCCGCCGGCTGGGGTGGTATCACTAGCTTGAGATCCAACACAGAATCCACCACCATCCTTGCTCTAGCCATCGTCTTGGCCGGCTCCATATGTGTTTTCGTGATCGGTTGTGTCATTTGGAGGCGGCGGAAGAAAAAGGCAAGAGACGTGGAGCGAAAACTTGCCCGCAAGCAAAGCGCTCACGACGATTCTCAGGAGGATGCCCGGGAAAGGGATGCCCGAGGAAAAATGCGATTGTGGGCGAGAGCCAGTGCTCGATGGAAGTCCAATATTCGTCAATCAGCCCGTCGGCGGAGAAGAAGACCACCGGCATCTTCCCATCGAGCCCCATCTCCCTCCTTTTCTGACTCCCCTCCACTCTCTGTCTTCACTCCCCCTGCTCCCTCTCCTCGACCTTCGATCGCGTCAGAGGAGCCAGACTCTTCTGCACCAGAAGCCATCCCACTGTCTCCTCCGCATGACCCCCTTCGTTTTGCGTCGCCACCCACATACGGAGCATCATGTTCCCGCCCACCTACCTCGAGTTCGACACCTTTACCGGTCAGGCCTCATTCAGCCCAACGCAGTAATCGGTCTTCCTTCATGGAAGACGAACCACTCCCCTATATTCCTCCGAGTGATGGGCACGTTGCTACAGATGACAAGTCACAACTTGCTCACATCCAGCAATTGGCAAGTTCCCCTCCGATTGTCGAAACGACAAGTTCTGGCACGTCGCGATCCATGTCTGCGCCAGAGTGGCACGAGGTAGAAGACGAATTGGAGGACTTTGACATCGATTTGAGTCGAGCACCCACATTTTGTAGCTTGCCGCCTTCCTTTCCTCCACTTCCTCTTAAAACCGACATGCCTTTACCTTTTGCCCATTCCCTTCGGTATGGAGACGGAGACGATATCTCGGTCTCGCTTCCCGCTCCTGGGCCTTCGCTCGGACCTTCCCCGAGTGCACCTCCCATCGATGATCTCGATTTAGAGCCTTCCGCGCCTTCCTTGGAAGGTGGAGATGACGATTGGGACTGCGCATCATCTTACGCTCCTGAACCTCCTACTCCAGCTGATCTTGACTCTATCCCTTCTTGCGCGATAGAACCATGCATGTCTATATCTTCCCAATCGCGCTCTTGTATACTGGAGTCTGCCGCCAGGGATGGCACACTCCCTCGATATCATCCTTGAGGTTTTTATGGGAGAAATGTTAACGGACTTGCGCACTCATGTACAAGCATATCATAACCGTAACACTAATTTTTTGCGGACTGTCAGCACTTTGAATATAGCTTGAATCAATACGTCCCCTTGGGTCACGTGATATCGTGCATAGTGAGGTATCTTATGACATGTCCGTCCGATCTTTGGCACCAAGGTCATGGGGAAGTCTCAGAAAAAGCGGGCGATGCGCAGGCACAACCCGATGAGGGTCCCAGACTCGCATCTGCCCCGAGGGCTTGCATCCGCCGAGTCCGTCTCCACAAAAGGAGAAGCCATCCTGCCGATTATTCAAAAGGTATGTTTTTCATTCCAAGAGACCATTCATTGGGTCCCAGTAACCCAACTCAGATGGAGAGTCCCGACGCGTCTGAACGCAAGTGGGCTTGCGTCGCGGTGTCTAACCTCATACAAAATGATCCGTCTACGCGGAGGTTGCTGCAAGGCAAAAACGTGGTGGGTGCCTTGATCACCCGGCTGTCAGACAGTGAAGAAGAAGTGTGGATCGAGGCCACTGGCGCTCTACGGTCCGTCAAGTCGCTTCTTTTCTGGCGATCGATTAACCTTCTTTCTAGGAACCTTTGTGTCGATGGGGGATATGACATTTGCGCGGAGATGTACAACAAAAACGTTCTTGCCCCTTTGAGAATGTTCGTGCCCAAGGTATGTGCGTGTCATAGTCACTCACCTCGTCAAAGTTGAAGGAATCGCCCAAGATATCCACAATTCTCTCTCAGTTTCTTGAATCCCCCAAAAATGCTCCAGAAAATGCGAAAAGGGTGGTGTATGAGTTTGCCGACAATGTAATCACTATATTGTGGTGCTTATCGTAAGTCCTTGAGCTCTCTCTGGCGCATCGCATTCGTCTTAGGATGATCAGAGAGACTTCGAACAAGGCTCTCAATGCCATCAACCAGATCAATCTTATACCATTCTTGATGTCCTTTTTGTCCTCGCGCACCAAGTTGCCTATATCCACTGTAGTTTCAGCAGGTATTTTCTCCGTCCTCTTGTCGCTGTTTACTTGACCGACTGGTTTCATGCAGCTCAAAGTCTATATGTTCTCACGGACGACAACCAAACAGCAATAGACGAAGTTCGTTCTGACGCCGCATATAGTTCATGCCTGATAGACATTGTGCGATGCGATGCAAATGATCCCAAAGGAAAATCAAAAAATGTCTCCGGAGATCATTGCGAGACTCTCAGAGTCCTGTGCTGTGGTGAGACCCTTTGTGTTCAAATTTGGGATTCCACGGCTCAGCTTGGGAGTCAGGTATCGTGAACAACGTCTCACCACTGCCGCTACCTAGTGCAGCCGCCACCCTCGACGTTATTAACGATCTCTTACACCCTATTCTGCGACCTATCATTTCTTCAGTGTCCTTGGATGAAGTGACACAACAGGTTCAAGACCTTGTAAGTCTCCAGGTCAGTCGTATCACAAAAACACCGAACCATTCCTGAATGTTCGCCAAGGCAAACGAACCACCGTCCATGGAAAGGCTATCTTTGAGGAATGCACCAAAGTCGGATCACAAGTCACAGAGTGAACTCGACCTTGAGCGGGTGGAAGGCAGGCTCAGAACAGTGCAACTTGCTCTTGAGATTCTGACAGGAGCATGTGCGACTCTGCCGGATCCAACCTCAGACATCTTGGCCGACGAAAATGACGAGGAAGGACCAGAAGGTACGAACATTTTCCATGCCAATTCGACGACTGAAAAGCCTCTTCAGACGAGGATGTGGAGATGTGTGATGACATGACGGATGGCGTAGCGTTGGACGAAAACATGCATCCACGTGAAGAGACAAAGCGGCCCTCAGTGACTCTTCTTCCTGAGCTTGTACGACCCCTTCTCACATTGGTCCAACCGACACTTCTTTCTTTCTCTCCCCCATCCAGTCCATCGATTCATCCTCCGACAACCTCTGTTCTCACTGCCATTCATGTGAGCGCTTTCGAATGTCTCAATAATATATTCCTTTCGCTCTCTGCCTCCCCGAATACGGCGCTCTCCGCCGATGAAGATGCTGGTCGTGGCGTTTGGGCACAGATATGGGCAGCGCTAACTAAAGTTGGGGTTGAGTTCCATCCAGGCCAGGATCGGAAGCGAGAAATTTGGGAAATTGCCGTTGGGGTCCTCTGGGGTATCGGGAACATTTGGAAGGGCAGATTAGTGAGTGCCTCAATAACGCACCCCTCCGGTTTCTCATCCGCCACACAGATTCCAGTTGATCAGCAGGCGCAAATCTTAATGAATGTTTGTGACTCCAGTATGGGAGCTCGAATGCAAGTGAAATGCATTGGTACGCTAGAGTGCCTGGCACAATATCCCGATTCCATAGAGGTAAATCAGGTGCGTCGCTTGGCTGCTGCGATACGCCAAGCTGGTTCATGTTGTCCATAGGTGATATCCAGCTATTTATTGTCTATCTTACCGACTACAACCACACCACCCACCAAAGGCACGGAACCGCTCCTCCAGGCAGTATCTGCTCTTATCGATATCTATTCGGACGAGAGACTCTCATATGACATCAACTTTAGGAACGGATTGTATCTCGACCGTCTCGCGGAGAGTGTTGATGGTGTGCAGAAGGCGGTGAAGGCACTTGATCGTCGAAAGGAACGAGATTTGAAGCTGAGAGGGGAGGAAGTACGAGACAACCTGGTAGCATTCATAAAGTACAGAAGGGCGCTTTGACTTGTATTGCAATGAAATCCTCCTGGGTGCAGCAAGAGTGCTAAGATGGTCTTGCACAAGGAGTAGTGTATAAAAGCAGGGAGTGGACAACTTGACACTTCATACTTACCTTGATGGTGCAGGCCCCTTCACATTCTGGGTGTGTGGGCCATGGGGACCTTCCATAGCACAGTGACCCTGTCCATTCAGAGGGTAACTGTGGCTTGTATGGGCTTTGGCTCACATGATGCACTGCCTAAATATTTCCCAGTCCTGCCATGGCCACTCTGGGCAGGTGATCTCTTTTTTGTCCCTTTTTGGTTCTAACCCTAACCCTAACAAGTGTGTGGTAGTAATAGCATTGGCTCACATGCAATCTACATCTTATATCTCCACAATCCTGCTTAGTGCTAAGCTGGTATGACTGGTATAGTTCTCCTGACAACATCAGTCATCTGGAATGACATGGGTACCCTGGTGGATGATATCATAGTCAGTTTTTTAAGAAAAAAAAATCAGAAAAATACACACCTTGTTGCCATCAAATGGATCCATCCCTGCAGCTACTCGGCTACCTGCAATCAAGGCACTCCAATCAATAATATCCCATTTCTGAGTACCTGCTATTTTCTGCTCTTGGTGGATGGACCTTGCAGTGATCATATGCTGGTGGGCAATTTCTACAGCTGGCATTGGACAGTTGAGTTCAGTTGTAAGGTGATGAATGTGTCTGTTTTCCAACTTCAGCACTGGGAATACAGTAGAGAGCCAGCACTAACACTGAATCTCTGATTCCCCCATCAATGGCAAAGCCATTGGAGCCATCAAAGTGATCATTTACCATGCGCCCACCATAAGTTATCAAGCTAATGCCTTCCTGAGTCAAGGTGATCAGGTTCCAGAGGCAGTGCCTACCCAGGAGCAGGCATTATATCTACACCACTTGGTCAGATATCACAGACCAGCCATTCGATGGACATACCCTTGACAAGACTGTATACAGTGTGGGCCCCAATTCCTGATTTTTCACCAAGAGTGAGAGTCTCAGCAAGTAGTTCATTTGCACCCATGATCAAGCCATTCCCGATCAATTTGAGAGTCGGAGCTGAAAGACAAGTGGATAAGGACATCACCGTGACATACGATTATTATGATCAAGTACCTTTCTCGATATTACCACCAAGGTCGATGACCTTCCTGCCTACACCAGGAACCATCAGATATGCTACCTCTTTCTTGGAGCGGTAGTCGCCGCTCATCGCAAGAACCAGTTCCCCTGCATCTGCTGCCTCTGGAGGTCCAAAGACCGGGGAGGCTACAAATCTGCAGTGCGCGAAACTAGAGATAAGTTTATCGATATTCCCTGAAAATCCTTCGTCATCATCCAGCTGGGTGCTATACGAGTATACATGCCGGCAAGTGCAGGATAAATCTTTCGCGGGTCAGATAGTTGTAAATAGAGATCCAGAGTAGGCCCACCGTGCTTGTATCAACAAAGATCTTTACTTTAGAAGACGTTGTTTTCTAATCAGGTATGCGATGCTGTCTTTTCGATGAGAAGAGACGTGACACACTGAAAGCACCATCGCAAACTCGTTGTATACGCTCTGCACGACAGCGTCGTCCACAAGATTGGTAAATATAACGTCACACTCGGTGGCCAATTGACCTGGGCTTGAAGCGACACTGGCGGCCGACGAGCCGACTTGGTCGACAAGTTTCTGTGCCTTGGACAAGGTGCGGTTATACAGGAGAACAGGAGTCGCGTTCGATTGCAATTGTTGAGTTGTGGCGATGTTACGTGCCATGAAGTAGCCCATCGCACCGAGACCATACCATCCGATCTTGAGGGGATGAGGCCGTGGGGTGGTAGGGCGGGAGAATGGAACTTTGTCAGACAGCATGCTACTAGAGAACCTCGAGACGGCCTGTATAACTTCTAGACGAGGGACAAGTCTGATGAGGCTGTAGTAAGGGAAGATGATAGTAACTGCTCACTATAGTCACCGCTCGCGGGCGCAGCCCACGTGATCTGTCTCCTCGCTCGACCCATTCACTGAAGCGTTTGAGGTCGAGCGACTCCGAAGTCTGTCCGTCGTCCTTGCCTGCTCTCAACCACCACTATGCAGCAGCAGGCCTACTCGGTCGAGCACAAGGGCACTTTACTTCCAGGACAGACGATTTCTGTGAACAAGTACACTATCCAGGTAGAAAGGTATCTCAGCCAAGGTCTCGCCAATCTCGCCTTGCTATTTATTTGGCTGAGCAATCTTATTAGGTGGCTTCTCCTATGTCTATCTCGTCAGGACCGCGATCCCCGTATATAACACAACGCATCACGTCCTCAAGCGCATTGCCGTATCAAACGAAGTGTTGCTCACCGAGGTCAAGAAAGAAGTTGATATCATGGTGCGCAGCATAGTTGTCAACTCGTATATGTCATCGCCTCACGCAATGTTATCAGAGGGTCCTGAAAGGACATCCAAACATCGTTCACCTCATTGACGCTGCATGGCACAAGATGTCCAATGGCCAGTATGAAGTCTTCATTCTCATGGAATTTTGTCCAGGTACCTAGTGTCTCAATCCGCCTTGAGAGGTCTTATTTCAGTAAATCATAGGTGGCGGTATCATCGACATGATGAACAGGCGTCTCAGGGAACGTCTTACGGAAGCAGAGATCCTGCAGATCTTTGTTGACGTCCTTGAAGGAGTAGCAGCAATGCATAATCTACGACCGGCGTTACTACATCGCGACCTCAAAGTGGAAAACATCCTCCAATCATCCGGTACTTCCTTCAAACTGTGTGATTTCGGTTCGGCGACGCCAGTTGCACCCCGCCCTCCATCCACGACACAAGAGATTAGGGCGCTCGAGGCTGATCTTAATCGCCATACAACCCTTCAGTATCGGTCTCCGGAGATGATCGATCCATACCTTCGCCGTCCTATTGATGAAAAGTCAGATGTCTGGGCATTAGGGGTGTTGCTCTACAAGCTCTGCTACTATACTACCCCGTTCGAGGAGCATGGTCCTTTGGCAATCTTGAACGTACAGTACAGGATTCCGCCATATCCTGTATACTCTCCGCAATTAAATGGGATGATCGGTACGTTGGCCTGCTTACGCACCTTAGCCCGACTTATTCCTCCATTTCATGTAGTATCAATGCTCCGCGAGCACGGAACACAACGCCCATCCGTGTTTGAGCTCCTTTCTCAAGTTCATCGCATGCGCGGTACTAAGTCGCGCTTTGCCTACCACATTGTACCGCAACAACCACTTTCACCGCGACCCCCCCAGTCCCAATTAACCACTTCGCTCGACAACTCGGTGTCATTCCGACCATCCCCCTCCGCCACCACCCAACGACCTCAACCAGCGAAAAATACTGGTGTCCAAGCAAGAGACAAAGTACTAGATGCTATCGCCCCTATGCGACGCGGACGTCCGTCTTCCTCTCGGCAGCATGACGCCGTACCAGATGCATCGAAACCTCCGAGCCCGCGAAAAATGTTGTTGGAAACAACAAAACCTGCAAACGCCGATTCGTCGGACAAGCATATGGCTGCGGAGGATACGCGGATAATCGCGAAGGACAGTGCAGTACATGATGAAGACATCAAGGCCTTCAATCCTACTAATACCGCGATGTCGGCATGGAAGCCAAAGGGAACCGCACGGGGTGAATCGGACGCCTCCTGGAGTGTCGAGTCACTTACCTCCAAGATGACTGACAGCGACAGGCGCTCACAAACCACTACCTTTGGGGATAATTTTGCGGAAAACCTATGGAATGCGTACGATACCAATAGGGCGGGCCCTACTCCCTCGGTTCTAGCTGAGAAGACTTTTTCATCGAAGATCGCGACTCTAGAGGGGTCCCGGACCACAAAGCTCGTCATCACCAAGGGCAAGGATGCCTTTGAGGGTTTAGGCCTGACGTCCTCCGCTCACCCCGCTCCAACCCTGGGTGAAGCACGCAAATTGAGGACTGGGTTGGCGGCAGTGAATGCTCACATCCGTTCCACCGTCGCACATAGTCCCTCGTCTACAGCGACAAAAACAAAGCTTACCACCGCTATCATGAAGCCAACACCCTCGCCTCGTCCATCACTTTCACATCCGAGTTCATCTTGGAAGATAAGTCCGGCCACTCAGACCATGTCGGACCCTACTGCGTTTCCTCGGATTGGTGACTTTTCTGCAGAGACACGATTTCCCTCCCTAGAAGAGCTGGATGCAACCACGGCCTACTCGCAGAAACTCACTCGTTCTCATGTACAACCAGAACCGGACCTCGGGAACCAGTCCATCGTCGATTTATCAGTCCCTTCGACTTTTTCAAGACCACCCCACCAACAACTGCCGCGTTCGGTTGCGAGTTCTACAATGGTGCAAAGTAACACTCGGTCCCAACAGACCACAGGGACTCCAATTCGTGAAACGGAAATTTTGAGGCCTGCAGCACATTTAGAGACGGGCGAAGGCATTTCACCAGTGAAACGCCATAGTGTTCGTCCACCATCGCGGCCATCGTTATCTGCGAAGCATGCCTCCTCCAGACCCTCGGAGGTTCAGAATTTGCTCGATTTGACAGGTGACACAAATAGTGCTTACTCGGCTACACAGAAAGTTTGCGAGTATAAAGATCGGCTGACAGGAGATGTCGACGTCTTGCCGTCCCCTACGAAGGACCGTGCCTCCGACGTGAATCCCCCAGAGACACCCGTGTTGCGCGAGTTTACGCATAAGCGTTCGTCATTCGTCGAAGAAAATAACGTACACATACAGTCGCCACAAGAGGCCATCACCGGCCAACAGTCGTCTGAATACTTCACTTCTTCTCCAACTACGAAAAACTCGCGGACTTCACGATCCAAGGAGCGCAAGCAAGGAGTGTGTCTGACTTTAAGCCACAAAAATGCCATGCTCCCCAGTCGGCCTCCACCCGCCTCATCGACACGCTCCTCGAACATTAGTCAAGACTCAACCATGTGGTCGGCTACGCGTCCTTCAATCGAAAGGTCTTCCTCCTCGGATGACTGGAAGGTGTGGTCAGCCTTGGAGTCCCCTCAGGATGGGAAAATGTCATCAAGTGATGAAGACAGTCCTGAGGATGCTGTGGGATTTAGGATATCTAAATCGGTTGAAGCGCCATCTGGTTCAAGACATAAAGGAAGGCAGAGTTCTGTGCACGACTTAGTTGACCTATGGGGAGGGGGTGTTGTTCAGACAAGAGAACGGCGCAAGGATTCATCTCCAAAACCATCTGCTGATCATCCGCTCGAGTCTACAATGAAGTCACCCAAGAGTAGAGCTATCTCTTCTGCAGCAAAGTTCAACACATCCTCATCGCAGCACCTACAACCGGCGCACTCTGGGGTGATTGACGTGCCACGATCGCCCAGCAGGTCACCGAACCGACGCTCTCCCAACTCTCACACAATGCAAATGTCTACCATGAATTCTACTTCCGGAACGCCAACGGTTACTACCCGAGGTCGCCCACAATCCTTGCTTGTGTTTCCGATGTCGAAGTCCACTTCTGATGGGAAGTTGGATGCTCTTGCGACACCTTCGGGACTATCTGTTCCACAGGACGGCTCTCGTGTTGGTGGCGCTCGCCGACCATCAATCACGGATATGGTTCAGAGATATGAGGCTATTGGTAAAGTTGCGTCCCCTGGGCCGCTTCCCCTCCTCAAATCGGCTGTCGCGCCAGGAATAACATCAACTACCACAGGACGCCCTTCGCAGCAATCCCTGCAGTCTCCTGTAGCTCCTAAATTCTCCCCCTCCCGAGTTGCTCCTGTATCTGATGATATATCTCCTGCTATCGACACTGAGAAGCGCCAATTCCAGATCAATCCAAAGCCTAGCTGCACGGGGCTGACGGAAAATTTGACAGACGCGTCACGGAGTCAGAGTTCGGTCTCGGGGTTGCCCACAATGTCATCCAGCAAATTGCTGTCACAAATCCCTTGCCAAGGAGGGATTGATGGCTTGCCTTCTGTTGCCACAAAAGTTGCTACCCCATCTGAGGACTCCCGTCCCCCGTCCCCCGAAAAGCCCTATCAAGGTGTCGGTAAACTCATTGATCAATGGCAGAGGAAGTCAGAAGAGGCTTCTCGTGGCCCTGTTCCGAGACGCAGAGTTACCACGAAGCGAGCTGGTCTCATCGGTGGAGGCGTTAACCGGGACAATTGAACATTGTGAGACACTGTATTTATTTCCAAGTGAACTTCGTCCCTTTCTACTATTTACGGATGGGATAGATCGAATGCACTTGGCATGTGGTAAATTCCGGGCGACTCTGCCTGGAAACCCCTAACTTGGGGTCGAGCTTAGGCACTCAAAGACGCGCCACTGCAACACGAGTATGACTACATGGTTCCAATCTCGTCCGCAAATTTTTGCAAAGTCTTGCTACTTTGCTTTGCGTGCCGAAGTTTCGATCAGTCGTATGGACAGCAAAATATTCCCAGCCGCTCTATCGTTCCTGCAATCGCATCACATGTCTGACTTCCTCTTACATGTAGTTCGCTTGTGCAATATCCATCCTGTTCTACTGCGATACTCCTGGTACGATAGGTGTTTGTGTCTAATACCATTTGCACTGCCAACAACTTGAAGGGTGAACGCGTGTATGCGATCCACGTGTGACCGGTCGATCAACTGCCAGTGAAATGTAGCCATTACTCGTTGCTTGCTGCAAGAAGTGATGCGGCACAATTACCGAGGCCAACAACGACTAAAGCCACCCGTTGACGCTCGTATTGACATTTCATAGCCCCTCAAACAACTTTACCTGTAAAGTGAACATGTCACCGAACAGAGGATGCCGTATCTACTCCCTTGGTTTCGCACCGAGAGACGGCGATGTATTTTCTGAGAATCCGTCAGGAGAGTATGATCGTTATGGGGACTCATCCCCGTCATCCCCGTCATCCCCGACATTAAAGACATTGGTACTGGAGTCTAGGCTGCGGTGCGAGCCGCCAAATGTTTCCCGCGCAACGTCCCTGCCTCTGCCAATTTGCCATGATTGTCCGTCAGCCCTGTTTCCCTGAACCAACTCAGTGTCGCCACCAATACCGAGCCGGAGAGCGAAGGCATCTGCACGAGCCAAGTTTGATTCGTTCGGGTGAATAAATATGCTGTCAGGTTTTGATCTAGCGCGAAGTCTCTCCATGGGACGTCTTCTAAACGAGGTCCCAAGAAGAGGCTCCTCCACCCTGTGGAAGTATTTCAGTCATGACCCCGGTTGTCCGATTTTGGCGCCTACTGTTTCTCCAAGTTTTGTTCTTGGTATTCAGCATATTCGATGGCAAACTGTCCTACGGACAGCGCGATTACCTAGAGAGGTAGGTGGCCAAAGGAAGTTACAGCGCTCTTTATATGCGGGTCTGGCTTACGACAATAGCGATAGCTCTAGGAAACCACGTCATGGTCGAATCTTGAATGAAGTTGGAAACACGCACCCGAGCTGATTTGACATCGCTATAAGCATATACAATCTACACCCGACGAGTTTGCCTTGACGTGTACTACCGTGAAGCGATGCTTCGAAGAACGGGTGCTCACAATCTTAAGAAAGTGACGAATCCGTACAGCGAGCTTCTCCAAGCTGCAGTCGCAATCCTCGAGTGCCGTGTCATACGTGGCTGTATGTTTTTATTCAAGACAGCAGTCAAAAGTCTACAAGGAAGTGGTGAGCACTGCGGTGAACAGGCGTCGTGAAGGAAACGGGCTGATACCTCTCAGAGAGACATACTGTAGTAATAACGATGCTGACTAGGACGAACGACCAGAGGGATCTTAAACGTAGAGAACGAAAGAGAATGTGTTCTCCGAGAAATTCGACATGGAGGTAGTCCACCCATCCATCCATGGATCCTATTCCGTCGTAATGACAGGACAAGATGATATCTTACGTCACAAAACACTTCGCGTCACCAAACACTATCACGGCTCCGATCTTGTACCTTGCGCGCAGAAACGAGCGCCGCCGCTTCCCTGGCCTTCTGCTCTCTCCACTCGCATGAATCCTGATACTCACACGTACTGAAAATCGTCAAGTGTGCAGCTGGCTCGAGAAATGAAGCGGGAGGACATACAAACACCGATTTGTTTGACCGACATCCACCCCCCTCGCGGGCCGTCGACCAAACCACCATTGGAGTACATCAGCCAGATGTCCGTCAAGTTCATCCTCGTTCATTTTGACCTCCTTCATTCCGATGATGGGAGATATTTTGGCAGTAGTTACCTCCCGCACTTGCTCCTCGGACGCGCCAACGACGTGTCTTGTTTCGTCAAGCGTGCCACCTAAGTCACATCGACATAAGCTTCCAACTTAGCTACCCCGACAGGGTCCCCACCGTGTGTCGCATCTGGGGATATATTTGCTGGAATCTGAGCCTTGTGTGCACAGCTCAGTAACGACTGCTGAATTGCCCAAGCTAGCGCGGGGTCGCCTTGTTCCGAGTCCAACGGAGAAACAAGGTCCTTCCACACGGCAGATGCACGGCCGACGCACGTGGATCCGACTTGTTTGATATTGTGTGCTACGAGATGAGCGACCTGGCGAGCCTCTCGATGCCCCAATTCACTCAGACTTTCTTCGATGGCACGAGCAAGGTCCAGCTCTTCTTGGAATGTAAGAGCTTCGAGGGGGTCATCCATATCCATCGTCTCCGTAGCTTTATGCTTCGCTTCCTCTCGTTGTTTCCCCGCATACACGGAACGACGATAAACGATTTGCAGTTGCTGACTAACCCCTATGAGACCAGTACATTTCCGTTGAACTGTAGAGCACCAAAGGGAAACCAGGCAGTTGAGGTTTACATCGCAGTCCGATGAATCGAGCTTTCGTTGTTCCCAGAGGATGTCTTTCAGAAACTGAGCCGAGAAGGGTTTGGTAGGATTGAGGTTTAGTCGCCTCCATAACAAATCAAAGTCGAATGCTTCTGGGTCCAGAAGGGAGGAGAGCATGCGATGGTACATCATAAGCTGGAGGCGCGGTGATAGAGAATCCTCGTCCAAGGGAATGTTCGAGGACCGGCGTGTCTTGTAGTCAACGATGCGTAACTCATACAAGTCACCAGTGTTGGTCGGTTCGGTCTCGCGACTGGCGGTTGGCAATTTGGATGATATTAGTCGTTGTTTCTTATTTGGCGGTAAAACGGATGTATTGGACGGAGATCTCTGTGAGACGACTTGATCTTGACTCTGGGGAATCAGGGGTACGTGGAGCACCTCATCCTTGGAATACGAGTCAGGAGTGGAAGTGATGAGAAACGGGAGACCGCAAGTACAATGATGCCTAGAACGACGTGGGCGTGTGTGATTGCAAACACGGGTAGTTCTCTCTAACATGAGAGCGCGTCAAGATGATACGAAAAGAGCGGGGAGATAGTTACGGTAATGCCATCGGAGACCAATTGGTTGAGGCCATCGACGAGTCTCAAAAACCTAGTGAAAAATGGCGAATTAGTTAGCACAGCGCCGACGAAAACGACTAACCGAAGGCCGAAGCGCTCTTCCTCGGAAACGACGTTGATTATGAGCTCGTCGGGACGTAACTCGTTCTCCAAAGCTTTGTGGACAGACTAGATTGAAAGATAAGAGGAGAGGGTGTCTCGGATAGATTGAACATACCTTGCCACGTTTGAGTCTGCGGTCGTTCGCGCGGGCCACCTGTTGATCGACGCGTATTCGCTTTCCGGTCTTCGAAGTGAACGTGGGTGGACGGAGATGCAAGGGTTTGTTGCGTCTACCGTAGAGACTATACTCGTACTGGACTTCGCACCTGGGGGAGGATGAGCTGTGGCGAGGAGACGAGAGGAAGATGTGACCATAGTGGGGAGACGAGGTCGGTGACGGCGAGGTGGTTTTTCCAGGAGAGGAACTTGTCGAATGGGCTGCGTTCGATGGCTATTTGTACTGACGGGGCGGCTCGTGCACGGACCAGGTTGTCTATGTCGATAAAGTCTTGTTCCGTGAATTCGGACAGATCGTATGCGTCGAACTCATCCGACATGCCGAGTGCCGCGGAGATTGAAAAAAGAAGTAAGCAGTCGTCGTTACGTCAGCAATGTATAACCACGACCACACGATGCCAGATGACTTGTACAACCTCGAACTCCTTTCCTTGATTGCCAGGATAACCCAGGAGATATTCAACTACATCGCAGTCAACGACAAAGTCCTTGCAGAATACGTCGTAAATCTCCACGAGCAGTCGTGTTCTCTCAACGACTTCAAGGACAAGCTGAACGGTGCCCTGCCGGATTCTGCCAGCGAAAACATCGACCGTCTCATTCTTAGCTTGCATCCAAAACACAAAAAAAGGTCGAACATTCTTACCAGTTCTGATGGCGATCCCCCCGGTCAAGTCGAGACGGACAAGCAAAAGCGCCTCTTCCCTGGTCTTGCCATGCCAGACCAGGAAATAAGCAAGGACGTTCTCATGCAGGAGGTGGATGATATGATGGCGCAATTCGAAGGTGCCGCGAGGAAGAACGCGGTGGCCGATGTCACGGAGAAGAGCCAGGTGTTGCCTCGACGAACGGGTCGGTCTCGGTCTCGGTCCCCACCACGCAGACAAAGTCGCAGTCCAGACAGAGGTCGCTCATACGATACGAGGAGGGATTATAGACATGGGGCGAGGGAGCGTGTGGCATTTGATGAACGTCCAGTCTTGTTCAAGATTTACAACGGCCGAATCTCAGGCCTGAAGGATTTCGGGGCCTTTGTGCAGCTCGATGGCGTTTCTGGGCGCGTGGAAGGTAAGTTCTCCATGCAGGCCATGGCGTCTGTTCTCACTTTGCGTTAGGCATGGTGCATGTCTCCAACATCCAGCAAGGTGCTCGTGCGAATTCTGCCTCGGATTTGCTTAGCAGGGGGCAACAGGTCAAAGTCAAAGTCATGAGTATCGCGGGAAATAGAATTGGCCTTTCCATGAAAGACGTCGACCAAGTTACCGGCAGGGATCTCACTCCTCACCTTCGCATCAAATCTAAAGCAGAGATGGAGGAGGAACAACGACGCGCTGCACGAGCCTCCTCTGGAGCAAATGCTGTGCCTTTGCGTTCTCGGGACGAGCGTCCTGTGCGGTCTGCAAAGAGGCTCACGTCACCTGAACGGTGGGAAATTAAGCAACTCATATCCTCCGGTGTCATAGATGCCTCAGAGTATCCTGACCTGGACGAAGATTTCAATAATCCGGTGGCGCGTGCGGAGGTAGAAGAAGAATTGGACGTTGAAATCCGAGAAGAAGAACCACCTTTCCTAGCTGGACAAACGAAGCGCACCCTCGACCTTAGCCCCGTCAAGATCATCAAAGCACCGGATGGCTCTTTGAACAGAGCAGCTATTGGCGGCGCTGCATTCGCGAAGGAGCGACGAGAGCTTCGTCAGCAAGAAGTCAACGAGCGCGCGGACTCTGAGGCTCGTGACTTTGGTGCTCCGTGGCTGGATCCTATGGCAAAGGAATCGGAGAAGGTCTTTGCACAAGATCTTAGAGGCAATCTGAGAGATCAGAAAGCAGGAGAAGTTCCAAAATGGAGGGAGTCGACGTTTAACAAGGCTACAACGTACGGTGAAATTACGACCCTCAGCATTCAGGAACAACGGAAAAGCTTGCCCATTTACAAGCTCAGAGACCCATTACTTCAAGCTATCGGTGATGTAATATCACTCTTCTTTTCCAAATGATGAAAACGTTGATTCCCCGTTACAGCACCAGGTTCTTATTGTCGTCGGAGATACTGGGTCTGGGAAAACGACCCAAATGGTTCAGTACCTCGCTGAAGCCGGGTACGCCGATAAAGGTCGCATTGGCTGTACACAACCTCGCCGTGTCGCTGCGATGTCTGTTGCGAAGCGCGTCGCGGAAGAAGTTGGGTGTCGTCTCGGTCAAGAGGTTGGATATACCATCCGTTTTGAGGATTGCACTAGTCCGGAAACGAAAATCAAATACATGACGGATGGAATGCTGCAGCGAGAGTCCGTCATTGACCCGCTTTGTAGTCAGTACTCCGTGATTATGTTGGATGAAGCCCATGAACGCACTATCGCTACGGACGTCTTATTCGGTCTGTTGAAGAGTAAGTAGTGGGCTTTGCATTTTTCATGTCATGTTGACCTGTTCACAGAGGCTGTCAAGAAGCGACCAGATCTCAAGCTCATTGTCACTTCCGCGACATTGGACGCTGAAAAGTTTTCCAAGTACTTTTTTGGCTGTCCAATCTTCACAATTCCGGGCCGCACATATCCTGTCGAAATCTTGTATACGAAGGAGCCAGAGACTGATTATCTTGACGCGTCTCTCATTACTGTTATGCAGATCCATCTTTCCGAGCCACCAGGAGATATCCTCCTCTTCCTAACTGGACAGGAGGAAATTGATACAGCTTGTGAAATACTATTCGAGCGGATGAAAGCACTCGGACCAAAGGTTCCCGAACTCATCATACTCCCCATTTACTCCGCCTTGCCTTCCGAAGTCCAGTCACGCGTATTTGAGCCCACTCCGCCTGGTGCTCGCAAGGTCGTAATTGCGACTAATGTTGCTGAGACATCTTTGACGATACCTGGTATCTATTACGTTATCGATCCTGGATTCTCGAAACAGAATGCCTATGATCCTCGGTTAGGTATGGATTCACTAGTGGTCATGCCCATTTCACAGGCTCAAGCGCGCCAGCGCGCCGGGCGTGCTGGGCGCACTGGTCCCGGAAAATGTTATCGACTTTATACCGAAGCAGCATATCGTAATGAAATGCTACCCACTTCAATTCCCGACATTCAACGAACGAACCTTGCACACACTATACTACTTCTCAAGGCCATGGGTATCAACGATCTGCTTAGCTTTGATTTTATGGACCCCCCACCTGCGCAAACGATGCTCACTGCGCTTGAGGCGCTGTATGCTCTTTCGGCGCTCGATGATGAAGGGTTACTGACGCGCCTGGGACGCAAGATGGCTGACTTTCCTATGGAACCACCTCTTGCAAAAATGGTTATTGCTTCAGTCGAGCTTGGGTGTTCCGAGGAAATCCTTTCCATTGTCGCCATGCTCTCCGTGCAGACGGTCTTTTACAGACCAAAGGAGAAACAAGCTCAAGCAGATTCAAAGAAAGCCAAGTTTCATCAGCCGGAGGGCGATCATCTCACATTGCTCACGGTATACAACGGATGGAAAGCAGCAAATTTCTCGAATCCATGGTGCTACGAGAATTTCATCCAAGCACGAAGTATGAGACGAGCGCAGGATATCCGTAAACAACTTGTCGGAATTATGGATAGGTATGACCATCAGATAGGCTTGATGGCGCCTTGGGACTGACAATGATGTAGGTACAAGCACGACATCTTATCGTCCGGGAGGGACTACAATCGCGTTCGCAAATCCATCTGTTCCGGCTTCTTTAGAAATGCTGCGAAGAAAGATCCACAAGAGGGGTACAAAACTCTCGTAGAGGGTACACCGGTCTACATTCATCCTTCTTCGGCCCTTTTCAATCGCAACCCGGAGTGGCTAATCTACAATGAATTGGTGCTCACAACTCGCGAGTATTGTCACAATGTGACCACTATTGAACCCAAGTGGCTTGTCGAAGTTGCACCTCAATTCTTTAAGGTAGCTGATGCTAATAAAATCAGTAAACGCAAGAGGCAAGAGAAGATCGAACCACTGTATAACAAATACGAGAAGCCAGACGAGTGGCGGTTGTCAAAAGTCAAACGCAGTGCTCGCTCAGTGAGTGATTTGTCCTCTACACAGGATGTTTATTGACTACCATCAGAGCCAAACATTCGGTTGATCGGTTTCTGTGTGCCATCGCAACGTGTTAGTCTAGTAGTAGTGTTTGCCATGTTCCCAGACATAGACCGGCTTTTACTGTCGAGGTGTAGCAGCTCACCACGGCTGATCATCCGACAAATCTCATCGAGTCGGCATCAACATAATACTTTGCAACTTCTCCTACTCCAGCAACAGGTGCAACCGGGTCCGGGACAAGCATGAAAGTCTGAAAAAACACTCTTGGCTGTCCATCTACCGATCGACTTGGGATGTTGATAGGATGATCTAGGTTCTTCCCGTACGTAACGTTGCCCGACACAGTGACCAGCAAGGAAGGAGGCCGTGAGCCTAAGTGTGATTGAGACAGAAGACAAAGTGAAAGAGGCGGTGGGCTAGCCTGGAATAGGATGGCAATCATAGGACTGAACGTCATGTTTCGTGCTAGGCATGCTTTGGATGAGTTTCTTGACGCCATCTACACCTTGACACGGGTTACCGTTCCATGTCACTGTTGACGTGGTACGGTAGAACTTTGGCAAGTCGTCTGCTCGGGTGGGCGAGTCATAGGTGGAGTAGAACAGACGGGTGAACTGATCTGCAGCCCTCGTCGATATATCTATGCTGAACGAATATTAGCTAGTTCAGACAGACTAGCCTGAACGTACTCGTCGCGGGTGAACGCGGTGCTGGCCATCGTGTCCACTTCTCAAGGAGACTCCTGGTCACGTGGCTCATGCCCTTTGAGCTCCAACCACCATGGAAGAAATCCGCGTTGCGAGTCTCAATTGCTGGTTTGTACAATCTCCTGGTTCTAATTGGTCTCTTTACCGTTGGTTTCTAGGGGGTTGAAGTACGTTTCTAAAGATCGTCATGATCGTATAGCGGCAATTGCTTGCGCATTCTCGAGCTCCAGCCATGATATCATCACCCTCCAGGAAATCTGGGTACAGGAAGATTATAGCCAAATCCGCGACAAACTCTATCACAGATTGCCTTATTCAAAGTTCTTCCTCAGGTACGTTTTTCGACCGTCCTGCCCGTTCCACTTGGTCTACACACATCATACACCCACCCGTAGCGGTGCACTGGGTGCTGGTCTGGCTGTCTTCACAAAATGGCCGATCACCGCTACTACTATCACGCCATACTCCCTCAATGGTGAACCAACAGACGTCACCGGTGGGGATTGGTATGTTGGCAAGGCTGCTGGGAGTGTCACTATACTTCATCCCTCCCTTGGGGAAGTGCAAATATTCGTTACTCACGTGAGTACACACATTCCATCTTGACACCAAACATCCATTGTATATTACCAGTTCCACGCGAAAGGTGGTGATGACGGCCCGGAGTATCATCGGGCCCATCGTCTGGCCAATGCATGGGAGTTTGCAAAGGTCACTAGGCAAGCCGCGGAACTGGGACGTTATGTCATAGCTGTAAGATGCACGCATATCCCATAATCATTTTCTTAATTATTTTTAGACTGGGGATTTCAATAGTATCCCGAGCAGCCTTGCCATGAACGTCATTCGCAGTCACGCCGGATTAAGCGACTCGTGGACAGTTTCACACACATACATCCCCCCGCCAACAGGATTGATTTCTCCTCTAGATGGTGTAGGCAAATACGGCGTGACGGCTGACTCTCCGTTGAATTCTTATCGCTCTGAGCCCCCCGGGAGTGCAGTGACGCGCATGTACCAAGGCAAGCGCCTTGATTACATTCTTTTTCGTCAGCCCAGTCGTATCTCGGGCGACTCCAACGCCTTTAGACTCACATGCAGTGATTCGAAGGTCATTTTCACCGATCCTATTCCAGGGAATAGCTGCTCTTATTCTGACCACTTCGGAGTGGAGGCAACGCTCCTTATCATCACACCCCGAACTCAAGAAGGTGTGGCATCTGGAAGCACATCCCTGAGGGACACCGAGGCACCTTGGGCTGATATCCCTTCTCAAATGAACTCAGCTACGATTTCCGAGGTTTTGGGTGCCCTCCAAACTTCGTACCGTATCTCGCGGGATCGCTCTCGTCGCGAGCTCACTGTTTTCGTGCTTGGAATTTTGTTGCTGCTGGGCCTCGTCATCGGCTCCGCCTGGGTTCCATTTTCGTGGCTTAACCCTATCCTCATGTTGTTCACCATCTTCGTCGCATGGTTGACCACGACCATGCTTTATGAGGGATTCATCTTTGGAAACTGGGAGCGCAAGGCATTGCAGAATATTGTCGAGGAATTAGAAATTCACAAGAGCATGCTATTGAATCAATCATAACACCAGCTCGAGGTGTACTAATGTCTTTGGATAATATACCTTGTGGTTATGTAACGGTTTTATCTGTGCACCATTTAAATAGTATCAGACGCGAATAGGTCCACTACGTTGCGACTTGCGCTTGCCGGATGCTACAACTCTTTGACGATAAAGACCATTGTTCGACAAAAGAAGTAATGCTTGCATGACTGCCTGTCTTGCGCATTCTGGGCGATGAAGGGCGTGTCACCGAACAATTGGGTTTAGAGTCACTGGGGTGGGCGCCTTCGGACATCTTGGTTAACGGCATATCTGGGGCGAGAACGGAAAGAGTTGACTTGATGCGGCGAAGACTGGAATGCGACTGCATAGACGACGCCACCGTAACCTCGGGCTCTGGGTCTGTGTCAATGATGTTAGGAGCCACGGTCAGCCCCCAGCTCGGGAGACTCTGTTCACTGGGGGGATTGCTGTGCTTCATTTGTACCTCCATATCATGTCTGCCTGACGAGGTTTCGACTCCGTCCCCTCGAACCACGCGTACATTGTCGTTATCTATGTCATCGTCGAGGCGAGCTTCACAGATGTTGTCAAGAATCTTTGGCGTGGAGGCTTGCAATTCCGGAAGCTGGTGACAGACGAATTCACGGCACGAAACAAAGGCTTCGTTGGCCGAACCTAGAAACGGGAATGCTTGGAAGACATGAACCTAGGATACAGATAAGAATACTGTGTGTTGAGATGTTGGAATACATACTGCGTCCTCGTACATCTCATGTTGGACATGAACGCCCGCAAGCGACGCCTTGTGAGATACGAGCATAATTTCGTCCCGCAAAACTTCAGCCTCTCCACACTGGATAAGTAATGGAGGTAGACCATTGAATTTACCAAATATGGGGCTGGCGTATGGATGTGTCAAATATTCTTCAAGCCCATCACCAAGGTACATCACAACGGGATGCAGGTGTGCGGTAGGTCCTGGAGTTGGGACTATATCATACGCAGCGTTAGTGTCCCAAGACGGGCAGCTGAGTGTAAGATCTATAACACGGCTATATGAAAAATGGTAGAGCAGGTATTGGGCATAAATACTTACCCACCCATGGCGAAAAAAGAATCGCGCCTCCGGGTAGCGGGTAATCGCTGTCTCTAAGGTAGAGCAATAATGCCAGACACAAACCACCTCCTGCGCTGTCGCCTGCTAGTACTACATTTTCTGGAGGAACGTGCAGGTCTTCCGTGAGGCGAAGATACGCGCTGACTACGTCATGCAAAGGACCCGGAAACCGGGTCTCTGGCGCTAAGCGATAGTCGATCGCTAGCAAAAATTAGCATGCGCCAAGTTTGTACCTAAAAAAAAGGCCACCAACCGAATACGCGAGTCTCTGTATATTTCGACATAGGTATTGTTATCATCCTCTGGGAAGCAGCACTTGAGGAGTAGTAAGCACCTGAAGCAATCAAGTTTTCTTCTTCAGGATTATAGAAGTAGCTCACCACCATGCACGTAAAGAATGACCCTTGAATGTCTCTTTCGCAAAGGGGATAGTCCTCCATTTAGAGTGTCCTCCAGCATACCATTCTTGTAAGCTGACTGATGGGATGATCTGTAGTCGGACTGCAAGGACTGCCATAGTTTCTTTCCAACAACCCATTCACCCGAAAGCTCACGCAGTCCGTTTTCCTTTGCATCCAGAGCTGCCAAAATTCCACGAAGATTCCGTTTACGAACACGGAATGTGACGGGGGTAACCAAGGCATCTGCAGGGAGAGGGGCCAAGCCTGTAAGTCCCATCACCGTCCGAACCATCGTCTTGATGACCATTAGCGCTCCTAGCGTGCACACAAGTCCATTTACTCACGATATCGGCCAATGACGAATGTCTTGAAACATCTCTCATCATACTGTTGATCACTGTCATCTCAATTCCCCATGTTCTTCGGCGTGGACCCCAGATATGATGAGCTAGAATGTCCCGAGCAAGGGACGATGCTGTGGAGTACTCAGAAATACAAAAGAATGCAGGGAAACAAGCGGACCTTTATTTACAGCAAAGATAGGATATCTCCATGCATTCCAAAGTCTGATGGAGTCTTGTTGTTGCAATTTCAGGGACCTGTCTACTCGAGCAGAGGGTGGAAAGATGCCTGGACTGTCAAAATCACGCAAGAGATTAGTTACTGATTTTCGCTGTGATGATATAGGGGATGTGGAGTTGATGGCATCGCAGAAAAGCTGTGGTGAGTCCCGCAGCATCCTGACGCAATATGCAAAACTTTTGGGGGCGAGGGAATGTGGGTTACGGTGAAGTTAGAGTATCTGTTGACGTATCCCACAGGACATGGAGCGATGAGAAGGTTCGGAGGAATTGTTGACACAAAGCACCTTGCCATTTCGGGAAATGTCTCCGTGCCATTCACGTGATACAAAGTCACTTCGGAGCCGGCCAATTGCTGAACTATCCTAGTAATCATCACCTCGGCTGACTACTTCCTTCACTGTCGGCCGTAACAATATCGTATGTTCCTGTCAAGTAAGTCAGGACTTCGTAAACACGAAATGGAGGATATAATTTTTTCTCACAAGCTGTGCAGTCATCGCATCCCTAACATCACACAAAGGAGGGTAGTCTTGAACTATCCCTTGTTGGACTAGATGGCTCAGCTGTCAAAGCGAATGTGATGTTACTATATCTTCCGAGGGAGCTCGGAGCTTACTGACCGCTAGGAGATATTTGCTTTCTCCAACCCGGTCGAGGTACCTGCGACAGAACGGAAGTGTACCAAAATTACTGGTGATGGATTTGAGCAATGATTTCGCCGACGTCAAACTTGGTACAGTAATTGAGGCCGTGCACGGTCAATCGAGATTTTTTCCTACCGGAGTGGCACTCGAGGTGCGTCCATAATCTTCGCATAATGCGAGCACTCGCCCTATAAGAAAGATGTCAGGCTGCCAAAATTAGGAAGAACGCGGGTCGAACATTTTCTATGACACGACCTCGGCCTGTCGAGCCAAAAGTCTCGATGGCGAAGTATTCACCCTCTTCCATCTTGGTTTGGTCCTCATTTTTCACGAGCAGTACCGATTTCCCACCATGTATTTGATATAGGTTGATGGAGTGGCCGCTGAGATTCTCGATGGGTTTGACTGCGCACAAAGGATAGTCGATCAATACTAGGGCATAAGCTGAGGAAACACTTACCAGGCAACACTTTGCCGTCAATCTCAACCTCATACGACTCCATGGTTTCCTGTATATAGCCTGCAAGTTCTCCGAGACGTACATCTATGCCAGCCTCCTGAAATCAAACATTTTAGCGTGGGTTTGATAAAGCGAGCCCTCTTTACTTTGATGCCGGTGTTGGTTGCAGCTTGGACAGCTTCGACCAGCTTATCGTACGTGGGCTCAAAAGTGAGAGTGAACGCAGAGTCAACAATCCGACCTTTCACATGAACTCCGAAGTCCACCTTGAGAACGTCACTCTGCCGTAAAACTTATCACTGATGAGTTCGGGAAAAAGCCAAAAGGTCGTATGACACACTTCGGGTATCCCCAGCATTTGGGGAGTAATGAGCAGCGCAGTTGTTCAGGCTAAGCCCCGTCGGAAAACCAACCCCGGCATCCAGGCCGCACTCCTCGACAAGTGAGCGCGTCCCATCTTCGATATACTCAGCAATCTCCGTCATGCTCAACCCTGGACGAATAAACTTTCGAGCACTCTGCCGGACTTGGCGGTGGACTTCCGCAGCGCGACGAATGTTTTGATAGGTAACCTCCGGATCTTCCATGGCCATCTTCTCGTTGAAGCGTTTTTCCTCCGACGTAACTCTCCATGCGTTGCTGTTCTTTTTTCAATAAAATGAACTACGGTGCGGGATTCGAAAGATAACCAACTCGTCTTTGTATGGCTGTATCTCGCCTTCTGGATATACGCCATTTGTGAAGATCTTGGACAGCCCAACGCGCGGGGGGTCTGTTTGCTGCCCTTTTTTCTTCTTGGGCTTCTTTTTCTTCTTCTTCTTTTTCTGGCCTTTCTGCAGTGAAAAGTATCCACACGGTTGTTTTCAGCATGCTCACCTTCAGCACTAGGCTCATCTGGGATGTGTTCCTCTTCGCTATCTACTTCTAAATCTTGGTCGTTATGCGTCTTCTCGTCCATCTTGACGATCACAGCGGGATCAGAGATCATGCTTCCACAGACGTGGCACTAATGACCTCATGTTAGAGCGGTGGTCCAACATGCAGCCGACATCTGCTTCACCTGTTCGAGGATTTTGAATGGTTAGGGAATACTCCGAGTCGCGCGTGAGTTCACACAGAAACCACCAGAGACAGAACCTCGGTTAGATATATGCATGTACACCATCACCACCACCACCACCACCACGAACGTCCGAATAACTTGTCTTGCTACTACTTTCCTTGTTTATGTAATGGCGATTGCTACTTTGCCGAGTCTCTATGATAATATGTCTCATGCACCCGAATTTCTGCTCTCCGTGCTCCCTTCACAGAGTATCGAAAAATTCGACAGGGAGGGGGAAAGGATCCCCTCGGTGACTCTGACATTTGCTCAGTCATTGGACGGCAAGATTGCTGGGAGCAAGGGGGAGCAGCTTGTCCTAAGCGGTACAGATAGTATGTGTATGACCCACTGGTATTGGTTCCTATTCGACGAAAACATCTTGTTTACTCACTCTACTTACTAGGATGAGGTCCATGCACGATGCAATAATCGTCGGCATAGGCACAGCCCTTAATGATGATCCTCAACTGAATGGTATGCTTTCTGGGTTGTTCCATTGCATGCCTTTTCATTGATGGATCTAGTTCGTTTTATTCCCGAGGCAGCCAAACTGCACACCAGATCACCACGTCCGGTCGTTTTGGATACGTTTCTGCGCCTTCGCACAGACTGTAAGCTGCTGAAGAACTACAGAGACGGAAAGGGTCAACAACCTTGGATTTTCTGTGCTTCGGATCCTGAGCGCGCATTCCCGGAAAGAAATGCACGCAAATCTGCGCTGGAAGCGGCTGGAGCAATGGTGTACGAGATTTCGTGTGAATCTGGTGCGACTTTTCAAAGGCACATTCTGAAGAGTCTTGACCGCATTGTAGGCTTTCTGTCTATTCCAAACCTCCTGCGAAAGTTATCCGAGTTCGACATTCGGAGTGTAATGGTAGAAGGCGGAGCGAGCGTGATCAATACATTTATGGATCAAGCATCCCAACCACGCAGACCCGGGGAATCTCCTGTCGTTGACACACTGATTGTCACTGTGGCTCCGGCAATAGTGGGCAGCGATGGTTTGGGATACAAAGTTGGCATTTCAGGAGATAAAGTCAACGTGAGCGATGATCGGGTTTACTCGCAATTCCCGCCCACTCATTACATTAGATTCCCAACTTCATGCACGTACGGACGGAATTGATGGGGATAGATGCCATTATTGCGGGGAAATTCGTATGATGCGTTGCTGGAACTAGTACTACATACTGGTAATTGTGAGTGAAAATAATAATACTTTGTACAGGAATATAATGACAATAACAACGTGCTCGATAGACATCTAGGAAGCGTGAAAAAATGCAGGATTTCTTTGTGCTTTGTCGCACTGATTGGCGATGCGTGTAGCAGCCTCTAGAGCGCGCTCGACAAGTAAGCGTGACGGCGACGTCGGAGGGGTACAATCCAGAAGATCTAAAATAGCGGGTAGAAATCAACGCAGCTGGTGTCAGCAAAACGTCGACAAAACACACCTTTATAGAGCAGTACGTATCGCATCACACGCTGGATTGGCTGTATCGCGAGGTCCCTAACACTTAATTTTCGACCAGGGGGCAGACCGGTTGTGGCCTGACTCTCTGTGCTTTCTGCTTTCTGCAAAGAGACAGAAGCCGTCTGTCTCTCTTGTTCCAGCCGAGGGTTGATGGACGTTTGCTTCGTTACGGATGGGGAAGGACTAGGCATCATTCCGGATTTACGAAGCCGCCATCTGCCCACCAACCCACTAGACTGAGGATCGTTTCCATCCATGAAAAATGCACCTGCAACAGCACACCAGGATATCATTGTTGCCTCTAGCTCATCTTCGGATGTGACAAAGGCAGTAGAGACGCCCCACGCCGATGGATCCTCGAGCAACCCTTTCAGAAGCATCTCGGAAGCCCGAACAAGAGCCGAAATATAAGCCACCATCGAACGTGGGGGAGGTGTCGTGGTCTAGAAAGAGTCATGAGGAATCGACGGGGTCAGTGATAAAAAAACAAACCTGAGCATTCAATAACATTTTTAGCGCTTCTTGATACTTTTTCTCCGTTCGGATAATCTCTCGAATGCATAGAAGTGTTTTCCTGGCTGCATGCCAAACTTCTGCATCTTCCGAACCCGAAGTTGTTCCCTTTGATGCCAGGGAAGAAGGCGGACGTATATTACCAAGCTGGTCGGTTGATGGTGAGGAGGACAGGCAAGCAGTGTGCCAGTTTTCATTTCTTCCTCTGCTGGAAAGATGCGCATTGTCCGGAATCGTCGAGGGTAAAATATCTGTACCGCGCGTAGAAGGGCCACTTATCCTGCGAACCTTCTCGAGTCGGTCCACCAAGGCATCATCCGATATGCTGTCGTCCTCGACAGCAATCGCCATGCCAAAATGATCCGGCAAAAATTCCAGGTCACTTTTTTGGTTAGTGGTATAAGAACTCGACGTCATCGGCGAAGTTCCTATCCAGGCTAATGAAGCCAGAACCTCGGTACTTTCACTGGTTTGTCGCGATTCTGTCTCATGGATTTGGTCTACCTTGGAATGATACTCGGAGGCAGATTTAAAATCGGTTCGTCGATCGTGCCATGTATGATGAAGGGGCTACTAGGTCACTGCATTACATGTAGAATTTCGGATGGCCAAGGGACTCACAATATCGACCGTAAAGGGTGAAGGAGATCTGATCTGAATCGAAGTCTGCTGTCCATGCGCGTTCATCGGCGACGGGGCATCAAATACTGTTTCTTGCAGAACATTTCTCGACGTTTGTCTGCGAGGCGATGGAAAACAAGATGAGACAGTTGGTTCCTCAGCGCCGAGTCGGGGAGGCTTGGATGGATTCGATGCAGAGAGTTGAGGCTTCGGCGCCCAAACAACATGTACACCCTTGGGGACTTCATGCATACTACACTGTACAGAAGAGCTTTCTGTGAGGGTAGATGCATTTGCCACGGAACTCCTTTGAGCGGACCGAGAAATGTCTGGTGGGGCATTGCGAGAAGAATTTGGATATACATTTGTATCTATTCGTGCACCAGGTTTCCTTGAGGTTCTTGTGTGAGATATATTTGATGAAGTAGTAGGTGATAGTCTATGAGGCGTGATCTCAACAGGGGCGGTATGAGGGTTAGGTAAATCCGGCGAAGAGTGAATCGGGTAATTCAAGACAGAGTGTTGTGGAACTCCAAGTTGTTTCCGGAGCATTTGAGGATCCGAAGATAAAGAGACTTCATGTGGTGTCGCAGAGGACATGGAACGTATGTGCTCATATGCAGAACCCAATCTTTGCGAAAGCTCGTCATCAGGACCCGTAAATGGACCACTGTCAAGATAGGGGCTGCATTGAAATGCTCTAGATTCGCGGTAATCGATGTAGCTGTCAGCGCTGTCGGGTGACGGGGAGTCAGGGGATGTATGTAGCTTGGACAAGTGCGATGCATGATGGGGCTGTTCGTGTATTGTCGGAACTCGCAGGTCATCGAACTCAGGTACGATGATCAAACCACTTGCGGACGTATCACCGGACAGATAGACAGTGGATACGCTGCTCCTGGAGCGTCCTTTAGCTTTCGGTCCTAGATCTTGCTTTCCGGGGAATTTTCGAAAGGGGGTCGGCAATCGCCAATGTTTCTTCTCCCCAGACATGGATATGCGTTACGCATGGAGATCAGACCAGAACGTAAGATATCACCCGCGGGTAATCGAGCTCGTGTTCATTGGCTTGCGATTAGAACTGGTGGAATGTGAGAAATCAAGTTGATCATCCCCTAAAGCGTAGGCAGAGCCGTCACGTGACATACAATAACTTTCCATTTATCGTACACTACACACAAAACAAGAGCCAAAAGCCTAATGTCTCACTCTTCGGAGATGCCATCGTACAGGACCACGTATTCCAGAGGCTCCGAGTGGGTGCGGGTTTCCTGCCACTCTGCATCCTCATCATCTGATGTTGGTACACTCACAAGGGACACTGAACAAATGTCGGACTCGGGGCCCACAACCTCGTCGGTCACAGTCCGAGTGGACGGCAGCGAGGGATGGGGCGCACATTGTACTTCATCGCCGGCATCAGTGGGTTGCGCGCTAGGCATTACCATCGAAGATGCTGCGAGGGACTGTTCGCTAGCTGGATCGGAGTGATGATCCGCGACTGTCAAGCTATGGTACGCCTGAGTCGCGATTCTTGTGAAAATATCAGGATGGCTCACTCAATCCACACGCCAGTTCCAAAAAAATTGCCTTGGCCATCATTAAGGCGCCAGTAGCCAACATACCTCCCAGGGACATCCGGTGCCTCAAGAAAAGTTAGAAGATGCCACATTCCACTAAAGTGAAGGTACATACCTTCAAATCCCCTGTCCAGACGTCAAGGTCTTCTCCTGGATGCACGACTCCGACGTTCGCCTTCAGATCAATATTGGAGTGGGCAAACATTTCTCCGGCAACAAACTGAATCTCGGTGGTGGCAGGCCAAGGCTGTTCGCCATTGTTCATCATGTGCCAACCTTTGACAAACTCCGCTCCCGGGGGAAAAATCTGACCATCAGGTACGTTTGTGTCGCCTACCAGGACAGAGTCCACCCGACCCTGACCCGGTAGATTCGTCGGGACCACTTCCTGCTGATCACCGCTTTCCGGCTGTTGAATGATACAATAGGATTGCTGGGTGTTTGACGGTGTAGATGAAGGAGTACGATAGCCATCAACAATCGGCTTGGTGCTGGGGATTGAGGAAGCTGGATACAGCACGCGGCGCTCACCCAGTGTCTGCTGGAGGGAAACAGTAGTCAGAGTTCCCGGTAGCAATTCCTCCGCGGCATGTGACCCGGGGCCAACTGGCTCAGTGATAGGTTCTTCGATGTGATCTCCAGCCAGATCACCAACTCCTTTCTCCAGGTGCACCATCTCTTGGGTTACTCTCGGCCACAATTGATGGTGAATATCCGACGCAGGGTGCATTGATTGGGGGGCTTCAGGCGAATCTGTGACATCAATCAGATGGTGTGGCGCTACCCCTAGCACCTCGCCTTGAGGGCTATTAAGGGGGCTAAGGAATTCTTCGGTGAATAGTTTCCGATCCTCCCCGGGCACGTTCGTAGCCTGGCTAGATACAGCAACAGGTTCAGGCGACTTCATTGGAGTCACGTGGGAAAACGAAGGTGATCCCGACTCGCTGCAAGTAAGAGTAGACCTCGGCTCAAGTGTTTCACCAATCGCCCGTGTCTGACCTATCCTGTAAACTGTCGGGATAATAGTATCAGAAGTTCTCAATTTCAACATTGGATGATTCTGTGGGTGAACGGGAATCGGAAGGGCCTCGCAATTACTACACAAGTCGAAATCGGGGCAGCCTGGGTGCATGCACTGCGGGGACATCAGATTATGAAGAGGCCTAAATATGTTCTTACCTTGTAGCGAGCACCATAAATCGTCTTTTGACACGCTACATCCAAAATATAATGAGTGGATCATTCGAGGAGACGCGAGACAGCTCACAATCGCACACTGCGAGGTGAGCAGCACGATGGAGTGGGACTTCACGCATCTAGGTAGCCCATATCAAAAAGATACAACTGCCATCGAGTACAGTATTCTTACTATCAAGTCGTCCGGTTTGTTCACTTTTACGAACCCGTGCATCGGATGCTGCTCTATTGTTATCCTTGAAAGAGCGCTAAGATGGTCAAGATCTCCATAGGTATGGAACGGCATACCTGAAACAAGACGAACACGTATCGAAGTCTGACCAAATTAACTCCAATTCATTTACAATCTACGCAGAGGACTTCACCTGGACAGACGACACATTTCTAACACGATCGTTTAGCCAGAAAGACAGGATGTAGGACGAAAGGCGTACATAACGCTCCCCGACAATTGCTGAGTCACAGAGATTGCAAGTTGCAGAATGAGAAACTGGTAGATCAGCAAAGGTGGCAGCTGGGCCATGTCGCGTGGCTGGAGCGCGACCGATGCTGGAAGACTCGGGTGACCTGTTTCCATCACCATAAAAGACAGTATGAACATGAACACGTCCGGGTGTTTCTATATCGAAAAACTGATGGAATGGATTGTGTTGTTCAGTTGCTCCAGATTGCATACAGGCAGTGCAGAGGTCATAATCTGAGAGCGAGTGAGGGAGGAAAGTCTCAACTGTCTAATGTGACATACCAGGGCAATCCAGACACTTGTGTCGAATACCCACAACAACATCGTTGCAGCAATCACAGACGACGCCACGATGTACAGGAAGCGCTGACTCATCAGCCGTACTGGGTGCTGGTGACTGAACGGCCTCCGAGATGCTGTTATGGGAGTTGACTTCTCCCACGACTTGCTCCGAAACTTGAGTGGAACGGTCAGTCAGGCGTCGTTGGACGACGTGTGTTGGACCGAAACTCAGAGTATGGGCACTATGCGACTTGGAAAAACAGCTGGAACACTGAACGCTGGTGAAACTGTCTGCCGAGACCTTTGAGTAGTAGACTTACGACCGCATGCCAGGAACATTTGACACAGCCGTACCAAACGCCTGTGAAGCTGGTTTTGCAGACAAAACACTTTGCTGGGGTGCAAACAGAAGTCTCCGTTTGAGACGGAATGGGATGGCCGATGGAACTGCAGGTGGCTGGCTTCTCCGCATGGCCGGAACCCAACGTTCTGGATAGAATACACTCCAGGTCCTCTTTGAATGAAGACAACAGGACTTCGATGTCCGCCTTTCCCTTTGTGACGGGACAGCAGGGCACAATTCCTGCCGTGGTACGATGAGGCAAACAAGACTTGCTGGGAGGTGGTGGAAGAACACAGGACTGTAGTGGAGACGGGGGATGCATGGATGAAAGTAAGCTATCGTGGACAGAAGACGGCAACCCGGACGAGGGAATTGGGGCCTCGTGCGGCGTCTCATCGAATATGGTGAATCGCAACAAAGGGTTGGGCCACCGACGGCGCAAAGGAGCGACGCGGGGATCGTAGTCCTCGGCAGAGTGCACCTCTTTGCCGACCAAAATGCGGCCAGGCCTTGGGGCATCTGGAGAGAAAATGAGACTGGAAAGATAATAATCGTTGCCTATGGGGAATATGCGATAGAGCTAGGTGACGATGTGAGCGAGGGCGGGGTGGTGGTAAGCGCCGAGACTGACCTGGTGACTGAGCTCGTGGTAGGTGGGGAAGAGAACCGAGTCTGGGAATGTGAACTTGCGGGTCTCATTTCTGTAGGTGGCCTTGACTGTGAACATGGTCGAGGATCAAGATGTGGAGGGGGCAAGGTGTGACAGCAAGCGTGACTTTTGTATGGCTGCGGAGTACTCGCTCGTGTGCACGACCAGATTCGACCCGTTTCTGGAGGCGTTTGCGTGGAACAAGGCTCCCGATGGCACACCCTCGCCGTATCTCCTCCTCGCTCACCAGCTCGACCGTCTCCTTGCCGCCGCCCGTCTCAGTCGCTGGTCAGCTTCACTCGACTACACCACCCTGAAGAACGTCTGCGACGGTGCCGTCCGCAGCGCAGCAGGAAAGACCCCTCTCAAGGTGGTCCCAGCTCCTTGTCGACCGCCGTGTCCTGACCTGTGCGCTAGATACGCGTCCTATTCCCACAATCCGGTCGCATCGCCGCGTCCGCATGCCCAGTCGACCCATTGCACTGCGATCCGACGGCAGCGTCCCAGTTTAATCTTGACGTCGATACCCTTCCTCAGTTCGGTCCGATACTCTCCATCCGTATCGACACTCGTCCTACGTCTGCCACCATCCCCATGAAAACCACATACAGAAAACCATATGACGATGCCCGAACGCGTGTCGGCATCCCTCCACTTGGTGCACCCCACACCCCAAATCGTCATCCGGACGACGTCATCTTGTTCAACACTGCGGGAGCCATCATGGAGTCGTCGATATGCAACGTGGCATTCTATCGCCATGGGACCTGGCTCACTCCACCCCTGACAGTGGGTTGCATTCCCGGCGTATTCAGACGATGGTTGCTAGAAAACGGTCGCATTCACGAAGCACACGAACAATCTATATCATCCGATACTGTCCAAAACAATGAATGGGTGTTGCTCTTCAATGGAGTGACCGGATGTCGTCTGGGGCGAGTTTGCCGCGATACGTAGATGAAAGGGTACTTTTGTACTAATGTACTTTTAACTGGTATGGTACATGGGCTCATCAACGTCCATGGCTCTTCCGTCGAATATCCCATCATCCATCTCGTTCAATATATAGTCCACGACAAAGCTCTCCTGAATCAGTCGGTCGAGTCTTGCAAGGTGTCGCCGAGTGTAAGGAACCAAGCCGTCTACGATACCCTTTGATGTCGACGGCGTAGTCCCTGGCGGAGAATTGTGGCCAAAAGCCTCGAGAACTTCTTCCGCGGAGCGCAGCTTCAATATACCATACAGCACACTTTGTGCAACCCCACTTGTTCTCGCGTTCGTATTCCAGTCGCGGATATATCGTGTGAGGAGAGAAAGGTCCGGGATCGAGAGCGTACGCAGGACTTCATCCAGCGCATGATCGCCGGTCACGCATGCGTCACCCTCCAGCTCTCGTTCCATGGCAGTCGTCCTAATATCTCCGAACAGCCCAAGAAGTCTTCCTGGCTGTTCCATAGCAAGCGCGAGTTCGATCGCTCTCCGATAGTCGTGCACAGCAACATAATTCATAAAGTCTTGCTCCCTGCACGCCCGTTTAGTCGGATGGGAATAATACAACGATCGTCCACACCTGAGCACTTGGTTAACGCGTTTCGCTTCTCTTTCCGTCTCCTCCTCTTCTGTATGGTCTTGCCAGAACGTGACTACTGAGTCAGCGGCTCCGGAAACGATAGTCGCCTCATCCGCACTGATAGCCAGCGCCCAGACCTGAGAACCCGTCACGATCAACGCCTTGCTAGTACATTCGGCACGTACTTTGTCTTCATGATTGTCGAGGGTCGCCACACAAGATTCTTCCCTCATACTCCATAGTTTTACTAGGCCATCAGACCCCGCACTTACCAGGTGCGCTCCATGGTTAATAAAATCAACCCGGAGAACAGAATTGGTATGACCCTCGAATGTTTTGACGCAAGTAAAGTCTTCAAGGTTCCAAAGTTTGATAGTCTTATCACTGCTCCCAGTAGCCAACACGCGTTCTGTCCTCCCAAACTTAACATTCCAGACGCCCCTCTTGTGACCTTTGCAACACCCTAAACGCTTGATCTGACCGCGCGGAGGTTTTCCGGCAGAACCAGGTGTATAGGAAATCTCGTAGATGTTTGCAGTGCGATCCTGAGAGCCAGAAGCTAGAAGTTGGTCATTCGGAGCAACGTCCAAAGAGTTGATGTCCTTGTCATGGGCCTTGTGTGTCGTAAGACTGCGGCACTTCATTGGATCTACACCAGTGAACGTCAGAGAGAGTTCTGACAAATCCCACATTTTGATCGTTCGATCTTGACTTCCAGTGAAGACGAAACGGGAACCAGTGTCGTTGTACGCTCGTGACATAGCGATGGAACCAACGCTCTTTGTATGTCCTTCACAAATAGCGATGCATCCCCACCCTTTGAGAGGTTGTTGTACGGATGCCCACACTCTTGCTGACCTGTCCTTGCTTCCGCTGGCGAATATACGCCCACCCATACCTTGGTCCAAGGAAAGTACCACGTCGGAGTGACCGGCCAAAACCAGGGCATCCAGACTAGACATCGAATATATGCGAATGAGAGATGAGTTGGTAGCGAGTGCTAGCTGAGTGTCTCGTGGTCTCGATTCGCTTGGCAGATTTGCCGAGGTTGCTGGTGATAAAAAGACAGCGTCGATGATTTCATCATTGTACCCAATCATATGGCGAATTAGTGATCGGGATTTTAAAGAATATAAAAAGATGTTTTGATCAGCATGCGCAGAAACGATGGCGTCTACACTTGGGAGGTAACTAAACCCTATAAGAATGGGAAACGTTTCAAGATGGACCACTCACACAGCATCAATGATCTGTTGCTCCGCTTGCTGATCAACAGAATTGTACGTGGCTCCTGTAACCAGCGAATAGATGACGGTGCCCTGTGCAAGATCCCAAATCCGAACGACGCCCTTATCGCCAGCTGTGAAAAATTGAAGTCTCGGAGATTTGACGGTGAGGTCATTGAGCTCAGGGTGCACAAACCCTACAGCTTCGACACTTTCCGTGACTGGGACAGTCTTCGAAAGGGTCGGGGTTGGCGTTTCCCTTCTTTTGCTGATCTTTCCTTCAAACGAACGAGAACTTGTACCTGAAGACATATCCCAGAGTAAGACCACAGAGTCTCTTCCTCCGCTTATAAGCCATTTTCCATCTGGCGTCACGTCCAAACCCCGTGGAACAGAAACGTGTCCTTCCAGAACAGCAATAGGCCGAAATGCCTCCTGGTCATTTCTGGACGTCGCTGTTAGGTCAAACAACCGAATGCGAGTGTCGACCGAAGCGGTCACAAGCTGAAAAGTCTTCGCAGAGCTGACGATTGACGGATCCTGGGGAAAGTTGAACTTCAAAGCGCTGACAACACCTCCATGTCCCTTGAAAACGTGGGTGACGTGACCGGCAGATATGTTCCAAACTTTTACAATGCCGTCCGCCGACCCGGAAGCAAGGAATGTCGATGTCGGATCAACTGTGCAAACATGCACTGGTGCATCATGGGCGTGCGTAACGACTCGTGAGGGGCGAACGACCTGGCCGGAACAAACTTTTGGAACATCATACACTTTGAGAGAGGGAGGTGTTGTGAATAATATGAGGCAGGCCGCGGAAGGCGATAGACAGAGCGTCGTGATAGACTTGGATTCCTAGAACACGAATAGTGAATAGCAAGCAATAAAGAGTACGCACGAGACATACAGATGAGAACCGGCAAAGCAACTTCCCACTCGATAGTTCTGTCAACAGCGCCTCCTCCGCGAGACATGTGACGATCCTCGACCCATCTAGGGAGGCCGCAATGGAACCGGTCGTGTACAACGGCTCGATGGCCCGCACTTGTTTGTAGCTATCATCGACCAGTTAGTCACGTACATGATTACGCTGAAAGGCCCCACATAGTCCTGGCTCTCGGCCTCTGGTCACCAGCCATATCAGTTACCAGACTCGAGTAAAGAAATTTTAGCCGGAGGGGTAGAAACCAGAGCAAACAAACCCTACCAATTGCATTTGGAAAATAGCGCTAATACTAGTACTAGAACTGCCGGCTAATGGATGAAATGATGAGAGTACAATTGATCGCGTCTACGATCCTAGAATCCTTGGCAACTATGCAGCCTGCGAAACTCTGGAATGCTTGCTATCTATGTAACACCATTCAGATGAACAAGACTTCGACTCGGAATGCAAGGGGAACTACCCTGTCACCATTGAAGCTACGCCATTTTATTTTGAAGTTGGAGAGTGGCTTCCTCAGCAATTCTTCTCAGTCGATTTTCTTCGCTTGCAATCCTTTCGGCTTCCCTTCTCTTCCTTCCTTCTTCTTCCAACAAACTTTCTGTCATCCTTAACGCCGCCTTGGCTCGAGCAGCTTCAGCCTGTGCTTCGGCGAGTTGATCTGATATTCGCAACGAAACAGATATGGCATCAGCAGCTTGTCGTCGTAGCCCGGCCATTTCGATCTGCATGCGATCGATGACACCTTCATCGGCAGTAGAATACACCTTGCGGCTTCTATCCGAACCATAAAGACGTGATGTAGCTTCATGTATCCCAAGAATGTCCAAACCAGACGTCGATGGGTTGTGGTTGCGCGGCATAACCATGTCTTCTTCGCTTTCGTACTCGTCTCCCGAACCGTGACAATCGTGTGGACTGCTTTGCCTCTCGCTCAATTCTCCAGGGTCTTGGTCACATGTTCGCATAGAAGGCATGGCTCCTCTTACGAAGGGGGCTGAACTAGTAAAGGCGCTGGGCTCAGCAGAAAGTCCTTTCCGTGCCGGAGGTTTTCGTGGCCTTCCGCGTTTCTTCTGTTGATTGGATTGTGCGAGATCGACCTGGATGGGACCAGGGGCGGCCTTGGACGACCGTCCACGCTTCCGTGGCCGCTTCGTGCCAGGCGGTGCGGAGAGATTCACTGTCCAGTATGAACCAAACCCTGGGTCGGTCACTGGACGCGGTTGTCGCTCAAATAGTCTGTTCAGAGAAAGATGGTGACGAACGGATTGCTGACAGAATATCAGAACCGAAGAATTTCGAGAGAGTAGTTATCGTACCTTCCACGTTGGACCAGCGTTTCGAAAGTATGCGTACTTGTCCTCCATGGCGGCATATATATCTCTTATCGTTAACCGCTTCTTGGCGCTTCCTAGAATCGCACAACGTAGGATGACGGGAAGAGTGTGCTGTGGTCGCCCGTCTGTGTCTGGGAGACAGGCAAGGGCGTCTGGGCAGTTGGGGTGTGGCTCATGATCATCGTATTGGGATTTTCCAGGAAGTGAAAGGCCACTCTGAGCCATCAAATTTCCACTTGTGTCCGATGTGGGCTCGGGTGATGTTGGCCCCTCCCGCATTCGTTCTGTTGGGCTAAACAAAGGGGGTCACTAAAGGAAACACGAACAGAGACGAATCCAACCAACTCGCAAGAGCTAGACAGACATGCTTCAGGATTTAACAGGTCTTGAATGCTGGACATCCTTGCGTGGCACTGAGATGATGGCTTCATAGGAACATATGGATCTACAGTCACGCGCTGTCATTGTGGGTCCAGTGGTTACATAATCAATTGCGGCACCAGGAATAATTGGAGTCTCCAAAACGACATTATAATTTACTGTTGCAAGACACCAAACGCCTTGAAGCGTACGAACGACGGCAGTTTCGTCCACCACAAATATAGAGAACGGAGCCGAGCGCCAAAGGGACAGCTCCCTATTTAAGAGGGCTGTACGGGAGGGGAAGTAATATAAACGAGTCCATAAACTTCGCAAGTTGGGCAGTCTAAGGCACAGTTAGCAATCAGCCAACACCCAATGGATGTACTACCTTGGAGACCGTCTCTGCCCATCCATCAATCTGCCAGGCTTTCTCCCTGGTTTCCTTCCTTGCTTCGAGACTCCTGATGCAGCTGTGAGGTCATTTTACCAACCAAGACTGAACCCCCACTGACGGATATTGCCACATGTGGTGAACTTGGTGTAGCCTTCCGATCTGCGAGAACCAAGCTCCGACTGGCGCAACAAACTTGCGACGGGCTTCAATGCCCCTCCGCCTGGAAGTACGGGTCAACCTCGAAACATCAGGTTGCAAGAAGCACACCATGTATTTTCCCATTCCAAAAGGGTACCGGGCTTCAACTGGTAACTCCGGAGCTCAAAGATACCACCCTGAGCATGTGGTGGTGAGGTGGGAAAGAATGCAAATTCTTGAGCAAGTTGCGTAGAACGAGAGGTTACATAGGGAAGCAGAGCCTTGTAAGATTCAGCATGCTGAAAAGAAATCAGTAGTGTACACGAGCAGAATGAAGTCAGCCATTACCGCAGAGTTTCTGATGAGTTCCACAGTCTTGTCGTAACCAGCATAGTTCTCGTACTCTAGTATATGAACTGTATGTTGAAGCAAATGAATGAGCCACCCTTGCAGCGCACAACGAGACGGACACACTGACCAAACGTGTCTTGGTTTCCTACCAACGTCTCCCAGCTCCCGGTCAGCTTCACATGCAGTTGCGGGTCATCCTTGATCCCAGCATAGTACCTTTGACTACAAAACAAACGCGAATTTACTGGCATGTAGATTCTGCTAGAGAGCCACGCACGCAGCTGCCTTGTACTCGTCGATTAAATCGGGTTTCACTTGATGGACTGCACGACTGTCAGACCGATCAGTTTAACGTACACCAAGAGCTCCTACCTTCAAACCCGTGGACATATTTACCTCTGGCAACCAGCCTTGAGTGCTGCTGCAGTTCGATCTCGCCCGCCTTCCGAGCGTCTGATGAGCCGTGAAGCAACGCCTGCCGTATGCCCTTAGCATAACTGCCTGTGGAATACGCTTGGGCTACCTGAACTGAAATGGAGCGTTGCGCCCCTCGAACAGTAAAGTTGGGTCTAAGTGCACTCCTCCCTGGCAGGCGAAACATTGTTGGGCCTGTAGCAGAGAAAACGAGATATCGAACAAGACCTGGCACTGGGAGTAAAGCGATGTGAAGAAGCGGAGTTCTCAACTGAACTTCCCATTAAGCGACGTTGACCCGCTCGTCGGCGGTAAGGACCGCATGAAACACGAATCGGGTTTCTACTACATGGTCCTTGGCAACCTGGACCTCACCCAAACTTCGTATACAACCCACGGAAGAGAAGCGTCCTCGACAACCGTAACCCTGAAAAACCGAGCGTGATTCCCCGCCATCCGCACGCTGATCTCCAGCAAATTACTCTCCGGTACCGTCATCGCGGAAGGTTGACATGGCGAGAGGAACTGTGGATTCGTTACACCTCAGCATTGCGCACGGTGTGACCTCCATACTTACCCAGCGTTTTCCATCAGAAGAGCTTTCATATTTCGAACTACGAAGGATCTGTCCGTTGTTCGGCGCCACGAGGAAAACCAGCTCGACAGTGGCGTCTTTGAGCTCGAACGTCGACAACACGTCAATGAGCATATCATCGCCCTGCTTTGCGTCTGTGCGGACCATTTTACATGCAGTCAGCATGCGACCATTCCAACTCACTATAGGGACTACGGAACGCGGTGCTGGACTTCCCATCCACGGCATAGGACAAGGGATGTTGTTGGTAATGCAGAATCGCGCCCTGTCCTATCTGCCCAACGCGTCTTCTCTCGTTCTCGAGCAACTCTGTCGCAGCAAGGCAGTTGGGGATATTATCGTCGGGAAGAAGTTTGATGTTACTTTCCAACAGAAAAGGTGTGCCAAGGGCAGCCGTGCGATTTACACGGTAATGTTCGGTATTGGAAATATGGTGGTCGACCTTCACAAAAGTTGTACAAGTCTCACATCGTGGTGGCGCGACATTGAATGAGCGAGCTACGATTTTGTCCAGGTAACGACAAGCGTTCTCCTGCATCATGTAGCAAACTGAATGTCCGGTTTAATGAGGGAAACGTACCATGTGCACCCGGTTTCGTTCGTTTCCCTCGTGACCGACGGTGAACGGTAAGCCTCCCCCGAGCTCTATTCCTTGATCAAGCCAGATTTCTGGTATTTCGTTGCTTAGGACAGTGAAATAGTTGTCTGCCATTTTGATTTGTTCCCTTGTCATACCAAGAGAGTCATCATGCAGCAGAGAAACAAAGTCCATGATTCGCTCTCGATTTATCATGGCACCGTGACCGAGCCATGCGAATCCCGTGTGGACGCCATTAGATGTTACTGTGGTACGCAGCCGACTCGATAGGTGCTCGTGCGGTGGCAGAAGATAAATCGCGCCTTGCGAAGATTCTTCTACTCGAATGCGGAGCGTCTTTATGAGCTCTGGCAAGATGACATAGTCGTCGTCCTGCAATCGCCATCCGTAACTGGCAAAGGAGTTGGCGAAGAACGCACCTGAATAAAACAGTACGGTGTCGATGCCTTGGTGCATGCAAGGAACCGGGAATAAAAATACAGATTTTCTGGCGAATTCTCGATCTTGAGCTTCCGGGTGTTGCAACGAGGGCCGGAGAAAATCTGGCGGCAGGTTCCCTCGTACAGGGGAGATAGTAGAACTTGATCGATTACCCACCTCCTTCGACAGTTTCTGGGGACTGTTATTCCAGATGAACACCTCGGCAATGGTGTCGTCTAGCCATGGACCACAAAGGAGAGAGGCTATGCGAACCACATTGTCTAACCGAGACCAGTTGAGAATGACTGCGGTGACATTAGGAAGCCTGTGCCAAGGCTCAGACGAGGGCAGGCCCACGCGAATTCCACGAACATCAGCTTCTGCAAAACTGACAGGAAAAGAGCGCGTCGGAAGACGCAGGTCGCTCAGGATTGCATCCATCGTCATCAGATCGCACACTGCAAATAATGATGGGAGTGGAGTGGGAACAGTTTCAACGAATGATAAATGGGAGGCGATTGTCTACAACAAAATTATTACAACGGTGACTCAGTCCATTCTAGCCTTGAGAGTGCGCGATATGACCCTGTCTTTGGTGCTGAATGGAGAGGAATCAAGGAGGGGATGATCTAATAGAAAGCAAAGCCCTTACATGACATGCACCACTGCGCCCCAGCCGGAAAAAGCATCCCGATCGACCGCGTTTAGCAAGGTCTGCGAAATGGTCTCAAAAAGATCGTCTGGTTGCAAGTCAGGTTCCCAAAGGCCTTCTGCGATACCGAAGAGTTTTGAACTGGCGATCCCAGCAACGACGAAATCTTTGGCTAAATTAATGCAACCGATGACATCTGTTGCGGCGATGAATGGTTTGAACGTGCCAGAGGGAGACTTTGAAAGACCGGCGATGACGGGCTCGATAAAGTATGGACCAAAACGGTGCTCGTATAGAGTAGAGGATACCATATGGGTGAACGTCTCTGGCTGGATCTCGCGTTCTTCTTTGATAGTGTACATATTGACGCGATAACGGAAGCGTTCATATCTAGGCTGGGTGAGGTGAGGATGTTGCCGTACGAACGGGTGACATACAATGTGGTGACGTCTGTGCCGAGTCCGGGGAGACCGACATACAACCTGTCTGTCACCGGAAAGACCTGAAACGTGGTGAGCCTGGTGCAGACTACCGAGCGATGAGAAACGAGCACCCTCTGGAAATTGGATGAAAGGCCCAAAGCCTGGGTACCGAATCGCAGGTCGGAGGCGATGGCGACGCAATCCTTGCCGACCATGGCTATGACGGAGCCGCCGTTGTACTCCAATGCGGACTGTGGGCGTTGTGAGACGGTGAGCAGGTCGATTGGAGGAGGGACACTTGCCATCGTATCGGACGCGTCAGTACAGTAGTTGTGACTTGTGTCACGCCGCTTGTCACGACGATGAATCGAATACCGCTCTCCGCCATCCGAGCCCGGGCACGAGTAAGCGACCTCCCTTTCTGCTCCTGCTCATTCCAACGTGCATCAATCAGGACAAAATCGCCCTCGTCGACGCTCAGAGACCCATCTCGCCCGCCCTCGTCGATTCATTCCACCGCAGACACGACTACCTTCGCATATCGCTCACCGAGCGGTGCAATCTCAGATGTACGCGCCCCCCTCGTCCTTTTCGGGGTCACTTTCATGCATTCACCATCAGGCTTCTACTGCATGCCCAGCGACGGCGTACAGCTCTCTCCCCAACAACACATTCTCACTGACCACGAAGTCATTCGTCTCGCCTCCCTCTTCGTAAAGAGTGGGGTCCGCAAAATCCGTTTGACCGGCGGTGAGCCGACAGTCAGAAAGGGTCTCGACAACATCATAGGTCATCTCTTCCGCTCTCTTGCACCGGTCGTCGTCCGACGCTGACTCCAGCACGGTTAAGTGAATTGCGCCAGTTTGGTCTCAATTCTATCGCAATGACCAGCAACGGCCTTGCTCTCCATCGTCGTTTGTCCGATTTGGTGTCCAAGGGGCTCACCCACCTCAACCTGAGGTTTGTCTCCTCCCTATCCCTCCAACACTGCATCACACACCTCCATCTAGCCTCGATACCCTAGATCCATTCAAGTTTGAAATCATGACACGCCGCCCGGGCCACAGTGCCGTCTTACAGGCTTTGGATGCCGCATTGTCCTGCCCTGGCTTGCAATCTGTCAAGTTAAACGTCGTCGTCGTCAAAGGACTCAACGATTCCGAGGTCCTGGACTTTGTCCAACTAACAAAGGATAAAGCGCTTTCCGTGCGCTTCATTGAATTCATGCCTTTCACAGGTAACCGTTTCAGTACTCTTTCCTTCCCTTATTAAGTAGGCGCACTCTCTCCAAGGTAACAAGTGGGACAAGGCGAAAATGGTTCCCTCCGCACAATTACTGGACACCATTAAATATCGGCACCCAGCGATTGTGCGGGCACCTGACGAACTCAATGATACAGCTCGTTCCTGGAAAATACCAGGTTACATGGGCAACGTTGGTTTCATCAGCAGCATGTCTGACCATTTTTGTTCGTCTTGCAATCGTCTACGACTGACCGCAGATGGTCAAATAAAGGCGAGATCATCTCGACACTATGATAAACCACCCTACCTGACACCTTGTAGGTTTGCTTATTTGATGCCAAGGAGATCTCTCTTCGCGACGCAGTTCGAAGCGGTGCCACAGATGAACAACTTCTCCAGATTATTGGTTCCGCCGTTATTGGGAAGAAAGAAAAACATGCAGGAATGGAGGATATCGACGTTCTGACGAACCGGCCAATGATCTTGATAGGAGGTTAGCTACTTTCTTCTTGAAATGTCGTAGGGACATAGCTAGCATCCTCCTCCTGATGAACGCTTGTATTTAAACAGGACTCCAACAAACATTGATGCACCCCTTTTCGAGCCTATCGCCCAGGAATCCCGTCCCTATCGTGGCCGGCTCTCGCTTGGTGCCCCGAATCGAGCGACGATGGCAAAGTAACGCTACCAATCCTACTCCCAGGCTGACTCATCTAAGTTCCGATGGACGCCCATCCATGGTCGATGTCGGTGACAAAAACTTGACGAAGCGTACCGCCACAGCGACAGGCTGTATCTATATCCCCAGCATTGCCTATGAACTGGTCACCGGAACCCAATCTCGCTCTGAAAACGATCCATCAATGGATCGACTACGAACCAAGGTCACCAATAAGGGTGATGCTCTCACCGTAGCGCAGCTCGCGGCCATAATGGCGTGCAAACGCACTTCGGAGCTAATTCCCTTGTGTCATCCTCTTCAACTGTCGAACATCTCGGCTACACTGACTCCGGAAGCGGTAGACATCCGAGAAAGTCGACGCCATGGTTCCTACACATTGTCACACAGAATCCGATGCACAGCTACGGTTTCCTGTGAAGGGAGAACGGGTGTTGAGATGGAGGCATTGACTGCCGTGACTGTCGGCTTACTTACAGTTTGGGATATGCTCAAGGCCGTTGCAGGCAAGGAGATGATGATAGGCGACATTATTGTATCGCATAAAAGTGGTGGTAAATCGGGCGATTTTACTCGCGGCAAATCTGTCGACGCTGCTTAGTCCGTTGTAATAGATTACATACTATGAGCTCATAATGGGAGAAAACATGCACGTTGTGGGTACCACATGTGTATGTCACATGCGCTGGTGAACGGAGTTCAAGAGTAAAAACGAAACACTAACAGTGTCCACGGATTTTGAATTGTGCAGATTCGAATCCAAGCATCTCTAGTGCCAACATTTTTGAGCGCGCGAGAGCACAGGGGCATGAACCCAGGCATTGGGTAAGACGTAGCGAGAAAGGTCTGTGCAATCTGAGAGGAACGCCAGACACCGCAAAGTTCTGGGAGGCTAGTATATTGCATAGTGAAGAATTGCGGAGGAAAGCACGGAAGACTTGATCCTACGTCCATCCTGTATTGATTGTATAGCAGAGACTATTCGAAGGAGCGAAAGACCCCGTCGTCACGACATGGTCAAACCATTGTCGAAGCCACGCTAAACAACCCAGCTCCACAAGCATACCGGTTAGAACTTGCATTTTTCTTGCACGATGAAGACAGTGGCGAACACTCAAGATGTACAGAATGCGACGGGGGAGACCATCTTACTGAGCTTGGGATAGATGGAAAAAGTAGCCTGTATAGTATCAGCAAATGATGACTCGAGCACCATGAAATGACGGTCGCGGCTTTTTTTTCGTGTCCGTCACCTGTCAATCTCCTTTAGACAACTCGAAAAATTCTGCTGCGCGGAACATAAGTCTTCAGACGCAGTGGTCACAGAATGAGTAGTGACACTGGTCCATAGCTACTGAACGAACGAGGGCAAATCCTGGGATATCGAGTTCTGTCCGTCAACCAGCCGCCCGATTTCCTCCCCGGTCTTATGATATGTGAGTCGTTGTCATGGGATACTAGTGTCAGTGAGACTTACTTTGTCCAACTTGATAATAGTTGGGATGACTGTAACATTCCATGGCCCTTTGCGAAACATATTATCGGGTGTCTTCCATCTGTCTTCACGGTAAGACGATGTCCGAAAAAGAAGCCCCGAACGCCTACTCAGATTTCTGGCCGACGTAGATTAAGATCGCGGACGGCCCTTCCTCTGAGCCAAAGGTATTTCTGATCAAGTCTTCCACAGCGAGACAATCCTACCGATATTCCCTTCAGAACGTGCAGAAAGATTATCATGCCTATTGTCGACCCACAGGACACCACAGGTTGAAATCGGCTTCTGGTTGCCGTGACGAGAAGAAGATGAGGAACTGTTCCCTGCCACGCTGCAGCGATGAAACATCGTGGACTTCACGCAACGGCATTATTTGCCAACGAAAGACGAAGAACGGGTAAAACTTGGTTGATAGGCGTAGTATGGAAATTGTCACAAAGGAACAGCTCTAGTATAGCTCAATACTGTCACCATCCTTGTTTCTAGATTAGGATAAGCATAAAGAGAGTGGCACAACGAGTAAACGGCCAGAGTTTAGTTGCTCAGGCCCTATCAGACACTACGCCAACCTGGCCGATGCGGGACGGACGAGAGGAGGGTTAAAGTTGGCAGCACGGCGACCAAAATCACCATGAACATCAAGCAAAATTTTCAAGGCATTCCGGGCCCGAATCCTCGACAAGTCCTCTTGCCGCGAAGTAAGCACGGTCTGTACTTGGGGTGGCTTGTCTTCCCATGGGTACTGCACATGCAAGCACATCAGCGTGACAATTTTCTCGCCATATTCTACTCACTGGTAAGTACTGTAAAGGTGTTCGCTCAACCGTCGCAATTTTCCCAAAGTACGAGATTTGCCTACCTTCTGCAGATACTCGTATGCAAGCAATGTGAAACCAAACTGAGGGCTACTTCGGAGGATGCGTGCTGGACCACCTTTGAACAACGCTCTAAAGCCCTCTTCTCGATCTGAACAAATCTATCAAGTTTAAGTTGGCGAATCAGCGCAAAGCTCACAAATCTTCACAAATGCATCTGTGACTCCCTTGTAGTGAGACTGGCCTTGGCGGGCCTCCACTTGAAGACGAGTCTTCACCACGTCTACCATTCATCAGCAAAATTCCCAGCGAAATGCACCGGGTTTACCTGCTGGAGTTGTCAAGTAGGCTGCCGGCATACCTCTGAGAGCGCTTTCAGATCGAGAAAACCGTCGAATCATACATAACTCACGCCATGGCAGCCGAGCTAAGTGTTTCAAAGAAGTTGAGTTGTTTTCCGTTGTACCCCTCTTGGAAAACATCTTGCTTGAGGTGTGAGTAGGCAGGGAAGTAAATCGCTGAGAATGGGATATCACGGAGCAAACAGGCGCCTGCTCCGCGGTATAGACCCACAAGGCCCAGCTGCCGAACAATGTGCACAGCACCTTTTGGGGCGGCACCCTCTAACTTGGCAGCCTCTCCTTGAACCTGTAACCGGATTTTGCTGATTCGGCATCTCGTTAGCAGTCATCAGAAGAACCGATTTAGTCGTGATGCATACACGATTTCCAGAGGATTTGTGAAGACCTGTTCACGTTAGTAGAGCCACAGCAAGTAAGATCAGTACATACAACTTGGCAACCACCCGCAGTTCCACCGGCGATTAGTTCCCAACTTAGTTTGATTCGACCAGTTTCAGGATCCATCGCCCGCCCTCGTACGAAATCATTAACGGACAGTTTGATCGCTTTTTCTGGAGCGACTCCCTATTGTCGGTATCAGCTATGCCCTCTGTACCTGTATGAATGACACACTATCAATTGTGGCCCAAGACCGCGGTAGAATCCAAGAAATCCTTCATTGCGAATGATTTTCTGAGCACAATCCAAACTGTTCTTGTACAGCATTTGACCGACAACTGTGCTTCGTTGGTTTTGGATACTTGAATTCAAAGGTAGTCAGTCGAAAGTGGCGCACAGACATCATAAGAACCTTACCGGGTCTAATAAAAATGACTCTAAAGCAACAGTTTCAAGACAGAATATCAACTTGACACAAACCTTCACTAACGGTTAATTGTTCAGCACGTTCAATGGCACTGGCTGGAGGGTAAACCTACTCACCCATGTCAATGGGATATACAATGGTTGCCCCAAACGCACCCGCGATTCCTGCAATCTGCTCAACTACACCCGTTCCTAGTGGCCTTTCGACACTGACCTCCTTGAATAAAGCTATATGCGGACCGTAAAAGTCCGTTCAAGAATGAAGTATCAGTACTTGCAGCCTTGCGGTCTGTGCCCTCATGCGGAGCCCTCCAGCGGGGATCCAGTAACTGCGCAAAGTCAACCAAAGCAAGTCTCTTGTCGCCATTCCCCCTTCCAGCAAAGTGGAAGATAATTGTCGCCTCCATGGGCGTGAAGAGTGAATAACGTGACCTTGCAGCAGAGTGGTTAAGGAAATCAGACTGATCTATGCGACCGTCCTTGGACTTGGCGGTCGCCTCACGTATGATACTGATATACAATTTCATATACCCCACCCTTTTCACTTGCATGAATTTTATAACATACCGTTCAACCATATCCATTTCTGATATCACAAACTTGAGCGTTAGTGTTTTCTGAAAAGATGGATCGATGGCCCACCTCGGACTACATTGTGGAATGCTACCACTTCAGAATATGATATACGCCCTCCCGGAGTGAGCGTGCATAGCGTAGGCAGGCGTTCTACTATTGCATCTGATAATTTATGCCCCGCGATGTCCTAATCATAATATGGGCTTCACAAATCCTTGGCGGCAGCGAATGTACATACCAAGATAATTTGCTTGAACTGATCCGGTCTGATGAAACCGTCTTGGTCCGCGTCGAGGTATTTGAAAGCCTGACGAAGGCGTTCTCCCTGGAGCCCCTTCATTAGTTGAGTGAACTCGTTGTCTACAAGCTCCCATACTCAATAACGAAAGTGAGGGATCGGGGCGGTTGCTTACATCCGAGCACATGTGTTCCATTTTTCTTCCCCAAGTACAATTTAACCCAATCACTACGTGGATGTGAATCAAAATGCGCTCTTACGCAGAGATGGTAGACTAACCTGTCGAAGTCAAAAGGAATGGAAGATGAGCCAACATTGGCTGTGAATACATTTTTAAACTCGTCAAAAGTGATGGTCCCAGAGTTGTCCCTTGTTGATAGCAAAAATGGTGTCAGACTTTGGAAGTGGTACATGTATCATTGTGACTTACACGTCAAAGTATTGGAAAGCTATCCAGTAATCTGCGTCGGGACGCTTTAAGAGTGTCTCGAAGACCGTGAAATCTTCCCATGAGACGAAACCCCGCTTCGAGGCGTCGGCGACGCGGAACAACATTGCGAATTGTGCACGGTCTATTTTGGTCAAGTCACCTCTCGGTGCAATGGCATTGACAAAGTTTTCGGCGTCAAGGAACCTGATATACCAGTGAGCGTCTTGGAAACGTATGCTGACTGTACGACGCACTTTTCACCATTGATCACGACTTTTGCGTTGGTGTCGAAGACACGCCTCCACCGCTTAAGCTCGTTCTCGGGGATTGCGACGGCACTTTGAACGCTTTTGAGAGCGGATCCAGTAAGAGAGGATGGGGGGTCTTGTGCTTCGCATCGGATGGAAGAGAATGGAGACATGACGCAGTCTGCAACTCCAGATAGAATTAGTACGGCGAGCTCTATGGGTATGTCTATGAGGTGGAAATTAAAAAAACGTCCAGAGTTCCGGGATATCTACGGAGACCGATGCAAGGATTATCTAAGCATCATGCTGTACTACGCTGGAGCGAACTTAGGTAATCATTCGGCAAGAGCTACCTCGCGAGGAAGCCGGAAACTGATACAGTACATATCCTTGTTCGGAGCGACCGACCGCACCTTGTGAAACCTGACCTCACTTCCCAACTCGGCTCCAATCTTGGCTTCGGCCCTCTGGAAAAAAGTGCTCGACACCCAATTGTTATAGGTAGCTGCGCGTCCACGTACCTGCTTGATGTCTGCCTGGGCCTTTTGTGGGTCTAATTCGCGAGTGAAGCAATAACAATGCACCATCGGCATAGCAGCATAAACACCGTCCCATTTCCCTCCGTTCTCACCTCGTGGAACTAAAACGCCTCTAAACGCGTCCAGAAAGTCCACTCCGGAGTCCGGCAAATTCATAACAAAGTGCGTGATTTCGTTTCGTGACAGCGGCATTGGTGCGTGGCAGGTTTCGGTCTTTGAAGAATCGGCGTCACCCAACCTTCCCCCTTGCCGACGCTTTTGCTGCCTCTCTTGCGTCCTGCTTAGCCTTGGACCTCCGTAGGCAGAAAATGGACTCTGAAGCACTCGCTCCACTGCGTTTCGGATAAAGTCACGACCATCTTCGCAGCTAGCCCGGACGAGATCAGAGACCTGGACCGCTCTAAGCATTCAGTGCTTCAGACACGAGAAGACATACATGGTTGGCGATTGTGTTCTTTTTCAGCCAGTGCACGCTCTCCGGATTCAAGTCATTGGCGAGGATAGCGCAACCCTTCTTCGCAGCCGGGATGGCGAAAGGACCCACCCCAGCGAACACGTCTGCAACAACGTCCCCAGGCTGGAACAGTTGTACGAGACGATCGTGTTCAGTGTGTAGTCGAGAATTCCAGTAAACCTTAGAGAAATCAAAGGTGAACCGGCAATCCGACTCGTGCTGTTTAAAGAAAGGTGTTAGCACCATAAGAGAACCCAAAAAATGGGGAATCACATGTTCAACAACAAAATCCAGTTCTCCAGCAAGCACTTCCATTTTAAAGAAGCGAAATTTAGTATCAATATTGTCCAACTTGTTCACAACAGTCCTGATTCCGGGGTTTTTCTAAAATGTTCATCAGCTTGACGTCGGACCACATCGACCATGACTTGCGTCCAATATGATTTGCCCTATCAGATGTTTGTATGGCAAATATTCCTGATTGAGATTCATATGCGCTGGTCACTCTTAGTTAGTATTTGAGTAAATCATGCTCGCAAACACGCTCGCCAATGTGTCCGGTGATGGAGAAACCCGTAGGCGAGCCATCACAGAGATCCTCGGGGAGAATTGAATTTATGATATCGTCTGGCAAAAGGATCGGTTGTAAATTCAATATGAACCAATTCTGCGCACCTGCAGTCCAGTAGTTGTAGTCCAAGTCAATCCTATGTTGCACTATATCAACGCCTTGTTCCCGTAAGAACAAACGTGCTTCTGGAATCAGGGCAGCTAGCCCGCAGGGGAGTGGATAAATGGTTTGAGTGCTGGTTTGTACTCGCACCTTCTTCCTTGATCTTTAATAGAATGACCCTACAATCCTGTTTCCCAGAAGGATCCCAGATGACACTCCTGATCTTTGGTAAATCAATAATATACCTTGAACACGGAGCACATGGATGAGGTTTGCAGATAGCCAAGAAAGCAAGCATACCTCTTCATGAGCTCCGATTTCAATATGCTCGTCGTCTTGTTGGCCGGAACGCGCACGCCGAGCACCTGAAATGATGTGTGGAATGCACTGCGGTCCAGTGAATCCCTCATCCATCGATGAACGGGCGGGGATGTGTCCAATCCGCATTGCATTTGCTGCTCTACTGAATGGCTGATGGTCGAGGCGATAGCAGTCTTGAAAACACGAGCATTCCTCAACATGGCTGAGAAAGGGCTGACCGAAGAAAAAGGGTCCGCTACCACCACAACGCGCTAAGATGGATGTAAAAACATGGCCACCACCGCTCGACGTTCTCCGTCATGTTGTCGACGTGCATTGTCACCCCACGGACTCGGACGTTAGCACACAGGCCATGGACGACCTAGCGATCACGATTTGCGCCATGTCTTCGCGACCGGCTGACCAGTCTCTCGTGCGAGATCTGGCCAACGCATATCCAGACAAGGTAGTTCCATGTTTCGGTCAGCCATTGCACGCTGTTCCACCACATGTCGAGATTGTGCTGAACGGAATCAGGTTACCACCCGTGGTTTTCACACTGGATATCGACGTCTCTCAGCACCACGAAAGAGGAGCACTATCGTCAGCTCTTCTCGCCCACGGGCAATCGCCAGGAGACATTCGAAAGGCTGCTTCCCCATCTTCCAGATCCAATTCCCCTCGCAGACGTCCTAGCAGAATTACGAACAAATCTTTTGTCCTTTCCACAAGCTATGCTGGGAGAAGTCGGGCTTGACCGCGCTGCCCGCGTCCCCATCGAACACACCGTCACGCCACTCGAGTTAACCCCCTTTATGGTCCCTCTTGAGCACCAACTAGTCCTCCTCGAGGCGCAAATTGATATAGCAATCGAGTTTCGCAGGAACATCAGCATTCATAGCGTCAAGAGTCACCAAGCTATTCTCGATCTCTTGGATCGAATGCATCATAAACATGGCCCCGACTGGCAACACATCAGTATCGATCTCCATAGTTGTGGGCTCAGTGTGGAGGCCTGGAGAGTGATCGAGGTACTTGTTTGCATTTTATTTCACTTAACATGGTTCCTCATTGCACGCAGAAGCGCCACTTGAATGTATACATGTCTCTTTCAACTTTGATAAACGGGCGATCTCCAAACTGCCGAGCACTTATTGAAGCATGCTCTCCTAGTCGAATATTGGTTGAATCTGATTGTCACCCCGTCGAGCAATGTGCAGTACGTACTTGGGAAATGTTGCTGACGATTGCTGAAATGAAGGGATGGGCCGTTGAGACGGAGTGGAAAGACGACTTGAAACTAGAGGATTGGGGTGCTGTGAGGCGACTGCAGCACAATTGGCAAGAGTTCCAGAAGGGAAACCATGGTGCCAGTGATATAGCGAATTAAACTCCCACAGATCACACAAGTAGATTCGAGTTACGGTGGTTGACTAGTGGGACATATAACTTAGAAGGGATAAGAAACATATGGCAACGACAACGCCAATGATGATAGCGTCCCGTCTCCTCCGATTCTTGATCATAGCTAGTGTGCCATTGATCCCAGGCAGGGTGCCTTCGAAAGAGATTCATGAAAAACGAAAGGGGCAAGTGTAAAGGCTTACCAATAACACTTGTCATCCGCACGTTGATTCCCGCCAACGAACTGCTTTGACGAGAGAATTCCGTTCTTGTCTCGTATGCTTGTCTACGAGGAGGATGAATATGGTACGTGAATGGGAGTTACACCGGGCATACTCCAGAATATCATCCGTCATTCGGTGTGAACTGTCGATTCGGCCGCGTTCAGCCAGCAAGGAATCGGCAGCCGACGATTTGTACGCACTGCTGGTGTTAAAATCGTAAAGTCTGAGGGAGGAAGCGAGAACTACGCACTCTATATCATTTCGTACCCCAGTCAATAAGGTCGCTTGTTCGAGAGCATGTTGAGTATTCGCCTAGAATACTGTGAGCGAGATCGTACCAGAAGTGGGAACATGTTTATTGGAACCTTGGTCCGTTGAAATTCTCGGACATAGTCTTGGTAGACCTCGCGATGTCTCTGAATTACTCTGGCCGCAGACTGAGATGGTATAGAATCTGGATGCGCCGAGAGTGCAAAGAGGGCGTCGTTTGTTTCCTTGAGCTTTGTCCACGTAAGTCACGATGATTGATTGGATTGGTCACCGTTCACCTTCTCCAGCAAGTCTTCCACCTCATTTTGCAGATCTTGCCACCGCTCGCGCGAGCCTGACGACTCGACGTCGTCTTGGTTCTTGACTATGGAAGATGCAAGTCGTGCATAAGAAGTTAGCTTGGAGTCGAAGAGGGACTCGAGCGTTCTGCATTGGCGGTGCAGGGTGTCATATGTTGCCATCCGACTTAGAAAGTACTGGTAATTGGAGTAGTGACTTTCGGCGAATGCCGACCATTATCGGTCAGCAGGTAAAGCGAATACAAGTACAGAAAATGTGTAGCTAATGGCAACAAGACAAGTTATTGTCTCCCAAAGGTACCCAGCCGAGAGCTAGCAGGTTGTGAACCCGTGTCCCGAATCTTCCCTAGCCAACTTCTCTTCTTCAGCTGAGCATCACCCTGTCCCGAAGGCCCCCGTGGACTGTTGGTGACATCCGTGATAATTTCAGAAGGCGCTATGCCAACATTCACCCGACGTCCCGGTGATGGTAGTCCAGCGGGCTTTCGTGAAGAAGCACCACGCACTGGTGTAAAGCCAGCTGGGTGTCCATGAGTTCGTCGCAGTCGGGGTGTGGGTCCATTCCTGAGACATGCATCTGTAGAGTAATGACCTTCTGCGGGGACACTGTCCCGTTCGTCGTCATCAGGCGCGGGGCGCTTCTTCCCAGCAGATATTTCACCCCCAGAAGGTTCAATCATCCCTCCTGGAGTGCCTGACGAAGGTAGGGTGACCACTGACTGTAGCCGCGGCTCTGGAGTCTTGGATCTCAAAGCAGGCAAAGCGCCAGAACTCTCCCCAGCACGTGAAGTAGTGGAGTAGCTTCCTGCGTACATCGACGCGGGGGTGGCAATAGGTAGATTGGGAGTGAAAGTCGCTGTCTTGGGTTGGGCGGCCTCCGCGACAGGTTCCTGGGGATGGTTTTTCAAAGAAAGCTTCGCCTGCAAAGCCTGTACTTTGCGGGTCAAGGACTCCACTTTGCTAATCAATTTCTTGTTTGATTTCAACGTTCTGCAGGCAGTTTTACTCGACCGAGTGCATTTGAAAGCATTCAACAACTCACTCGAGGATTCGATCGTCGTACTCTTCTATCTCCTGGCATTTTGCCTTCAGAAGATCATCCATCTCCTGGTTCTTCTCCTCAAGATTGGCCAGAGCGGAACGCAATTCAGGTCCAGATTGGAGTGATACAATCTCGCGACGGAGTGCTGCGACTACCTTTTCGTGCTGAGTAGTTTGCAGAGTGAGGTTGAATTCAGCAGCTTTACCAGCCTTCTCTGATTCACCAAGCGCTAACTCGGATCGTTGCTGGCTTTCCTTCAACAGGATGCAAGCGTCTTCGCTATACAACGAGCAAACATCAATTGAGTGGAACACTCTAAAACACTTTTTTTCTCACCTTTCTCTGACCTGACTCTCCAGGTACCGGTTTAAAGATGTCGATCGCTGGATTTCAGCCTGGAGACCGGTAATCTGGGCATGCAGTAGCTGCCGCCCCTCCTGCAGTGTGAGAGCCTCAGCCTCAGCTTCTGCCATTCGCTGGCGCATGTCAGCAACGGTTCCGCGGAAGTCATTCTCCAGGTCGTTTGCGAGGGCGAGGCGCGCTTTGTAAGACCTCAACTCTTCAAGGAGCTCCCCCTCGACACGACCACGTGTCTCCAAGATGTTTTGGAGCTGCTCGCGTAGCTCATCAAGCTCATGTTCACGATCTTCCAGATCACCGGTAAGGATATCAGCCTCGTGGCTGTACTTTGCTTCCATGTTTGCTAGACCGAGTTCATGATCCGCTTCTAATGTCCGTATCTGCTCATCAGTTTCGGCAAGCCGCCGCTCCAAGTCTTCTTTCACGGTCGTAAAGTCTCGAACGACATCAGCATGGAGTTTCTCCAGGTCGGCGAAGTTCTCCAGCGAGCTTCGCAACCGAGTCCCGACGAGTTCAAGCTCTACCCGTAGACCAGCAATATCTTCAGTTTGTGTTGCCTGTGCTTGCAACTCTACAGTCATTCCCGCTATGCGCTCCAGAAGCTCCGCTTCTACTTCGGCAAAGCGAGACCGTGTTCTTTCGAGTAATTCTCTTGCGGTCACTAGCTCCAACTCCTTTTCTTGTAGGGAATTACACAGAATTTCTGCATCACAATCACCTCGGTCTACTTTCTGCCGCTGTGATACCGTGCCTGTGCTTGAGAGTTCTTCAGCGGTCGGTTGTTCGTTCTCGGTGCTATCCATGAGCATTCCCTTTTGCTCAAGTCCCTGGCTAGGGGTAACTAATTGGGATTCCAAGGATGCAATATGTTGATATGATCTCTGGAGCTGTCGAGTAGAGTCCTTGTATGCGCGGTGAATGATGGCAAGAGAGATGGTGGCTTGCTGCATTTCCGCCGTCTTCTTCGAGAGTTCCAACTCGAGAGAACGGGAGCGGGAAGCGGTAACATCTAATTCGTGGATAAATCTGGAATTTTCGGCTTCGAAGTCTGCTAGACGTGCAGTAGTTTGCTGGTTGTCGGATGTTAGATTCGTCACCATCGAGGACATCGTAGACAGTTCTGCCGTGTGGGCATGCATCTGTTGCTGGTGTCTCTCCGCCTCTTCTTCGGCTGCCTCCAGTTTTTGGATAGCTTCATCTCTTGCTTCTCTCGCCTCGGCACAGTCTTCAACCATGGCCTCCTTCTGGGAAGTAAGAAGCTCAAACTCTGACATCATCTCCACGATGCGCTCTTCGTGGAGCTTCACGTTGGCTTCCAATCGGCGGATATCATGTTGATAATCGCTGATCTGGTCAGTGCAGCGCACAATGTGCGCCTCGAGTTCCTTTATGCGGTCCTTAAGTGCCTGCATAACCTCAGATGATGACATTGCAGAGAGTTGCTGAGTATGGAGCGTATTATAGCGATTTTGAGCGTCAGTGAGGTCGTCCTGTGTACGAGCAAGATCATCCTGTAAGTTCGTGATCTGGAGTGCGAGGGAGTTGCGCTCGGACTCGATATCCTGGTAGTTCGTACTGAGGTTAGCGAAGCGCTGCTCGGCTACGAGGAGGCATTGGCATGCATCCTCCCCAGCAGCCTCAGAGGCATTGGTGCGCTCCATCAGAGAAGTAACCTGCCCTTCTGCATTGGCTAGTTGAAGACGCAGGCGACCACGTTCTTCGACTGACTCTGAGAGCTCTTTAGACATAGCGTCCAATTTCTGAAGAAGAATGTCGTGTTCGCGTGCGGTCGCAACCAGTGACCGTTTCTGGGTATCGACAACCGCGAGTGCGTCGTGTAAGCGGGAATTAGAACGAGCTAGATCTGAAGAAGTCGAGGAAACACAGTTCTCAGATACGTCTAGGCGATTCTGCAGGTTGGATACCACCACAGTAAGGGCGGCTGCGCATAGAGTTAACTGTTTCGTCTTCTGCCGAGAGGAAGTCTGCCCCACACCAGCGTTGAAAATGGGTTTGTCTGACGCAATGTCGGGCGCGCTCGGCGTCAATCCAAGTTGCTCTGTTAAGGATGCGATACGAGTTTGAAAGCCCTCGGTAGTAATGCGGTATTCAACCTCTGAGAATTCAAGCGCGCGCCTCAGTCCATCGCGCTCGTCACGCAGCCGCTCGACTGCTTGCAACAAGGTCTGGATATGATCCGCTAGGGCAGACTCGTCGGGAAACGCTGCAGCGCCATCCGGTCCTTGCGACTGAAAGGAATGTTCTGCATCAAACGACAGAGGCCGCTTTCCACGACCGTGTGTATCGAGTTTGGCCAGGAGATGGCTATCGTAAATTGCACTTAGAAAGCCAAATATGCAAGGAGCCAATGACTTACGCCTGCTTAGCCTCTAATTGTTTGATCTGGCATTCGTGGGACAACAATAACCTATGGCTTTCATCGACCTCGCGCTGAGATGCCTCGTACTGTCTGGCCAACTCTTCCTTCTCGTGGAACAGTTGATTTTGAAGGTCCTCACTGCGATGTACCTTTTCGCACTCCGCCTTCAATTGACTCTGCAGCTTCTGGACCCTGGCCTGGCTTGTCCGCGTGACTTGACTTTCAGCCACCAACTTCTCCAGAGCCGCGATCTTTGCTGCGTCTTCGTCAATCCTCTTCAATAGTTCCTCCTCTCTTTCACCGGTATTATCCGCCTCCTTTAGCGATTCAAGCTCTTCATCTTTCCGCTCCAAGGTCGACAACAGCTCCGAAATGCGCTTCTGACTAGCTTTCTCGATTGAGATGCGCGCGTTCTCCGCCTTGACTACATTATCTTGTGCCTGAGTGAGCTTCTGTTCCAGCGACCGAAGACTCATATCTTTGCTAAGCAATTGAGCCTTTGTATCATTCAACTCTTGCTCCACAGCAGGAAGCCGAAAATTCGAGACCGAGGAAGAACGAGGTCTGCCATTCTTACGAGGTATATTCGACGCGCCCTTCGCTTCGTGTGTCTGCACAATACGTTCCAACTCGCGCACGCGAGACTCGAGGGCACGTTTCTCGCGTTGGACTGACTGATGTTGTGCGCTGGTTGCTTGCGAATTCAACGAAATCGTGTCGAGTGTCGCCTCGAGTTCCCTTTTTTCGCGCTCCTCTGCTCTGAGCTTCTCTTGAGCAGACTCCAAAGCCAACTCGGTGTTCCGGAGGGAAATACGTTCTGTTTTGAGCTCGGAAGACCGAGCTGAAACCTCTTCCTCCAACTGGAGAGCCCGCCCGGCCTCCCTACTCAGCTGTGGATGTGTCAGCGGTATCGCAGGACCAATGGGAAGAGTTCCGACCTTGTAAACGGTCTCGTTAAATGTCGCTCGTAACTCCTCAAGCTCCGCTTCGCGTCTCATAAGTTGTGTGCGTAGCCCCGCATTCGCTGTGTCTAAGGTCGGGTAAGCCTTGTTACGAGCAACGATGTGACGATCAAGCCAACCTCGACTTGCAAGCTTGTCCTTGAGGGCTTGAGTTTCTTCCGAGATGTCATTCTTGCCTAGATCTGTGAGGGACATGGTTGGCGTTGACCAAGGTGGCAGTTTGCCAGTACTTGTACGTGCTCACTGAAAGCAAAGTGTGAACCTGTGGTCCAAACAGTGATAAACACAATCGACGCGTTGGATCACGTGGTCGTGTTCACTGTGTCACAATATACTAACCTGACTCCGATACGGGCAACTTGAATCCATCGGGCTCGCGAAGCAAAAGAGGTGTTATTTTAAACGCACTTCTGATAGACGGAGTTTATTTGGACTTGCCAGTTTGCTCCACGGGTGGGAGAGATGGGTCGGTTAGATAACGAAACGGGGTTGCCATTGCATCATGGGTACATGATTAGGTAGCCGAATATGTTCACATCCTCTGATCAGCCCCACAACGTGATTCTTCTTAATTGCACACCACTAGCACCATCGTTTCGTGCTACAAACAGAGCGCCCAAACGTGTATCTGCAGCGGAATTGACTTGGGTGCCTCGAAACATGAAATAGCACCCACATCCGGATAAGTCTACTCCCGCGCATGGTGCTACAGATAAGCCAGCACCTTCCAGAGCGGTCATCATTTGGCCATACGTCCCGCAGAACAAAGCATCCGGAGTTTTATATCTTCGGCTCCCGTGTACTGCATTCTCGATTGAGTGTTTCTCAAGGGGAGTGGCATTTCCTGGCGAACGACTCATTCCAGCATCAAGCACTGCAACGCTGATGATTTCCTGCAGGTGGGCAAGCCTTTCCTTGCGGCTCAGCTGCGCATGGTTGCATTCTGGGGGAAACTGGATACAGATTCCGTGTGATTCGGCATTGTCCGACTGGGGAGGGGGAGGAGGAAGTGGTTTGGTGACCCCGTGCTCGGAAAGAGTCTTTGAGGTACTGTGTGAATGCTGGGCGTGTTTTTGCTTGGATGGCGACCACGAGGGAAAGGAAGGGAAACGCGGCGAAGGTGGAGGCGTATCGATATAGCAAAAGGAAGAGGAGGAGGAGGAGGAAGAGTGCCGAGGTTCGGGATGGGGGACGACAGAGACGTTTTCAAACTCGAAAATGTAAGGAATCCCGAAGGAGGTGAACTTGATTTCCTGTGTCATCTGAGCGGGCGAGAGGAGGGAATATCCTCGTTTTTGCCACGTTGTCTGTCGCGCATCGTCGGGTCCAAGATAAGCAAAAAGAGGTTATGTAACAATCCAACGAAGAAGCAGCAGCGTCATGGAACTATGACGTCACACCAAGTACCTTCCTTTCTGGGATTATCTGTTTCATTTTGCGGGTATTTTCATCGAATTTATAAATCGCGTTGTTACGCGCCACGGATCCGATAAAAAGCTCGGGTCGATCTCTTTCGCTCGACATGCATCCTGATTATTTTCCTCCCACACCAGCCCTCTCAGACAGCGCGCCACCCATGACACCCGCCGTCCCCGCCGCCATCCCCAATCCCAACGGCGCCCTTCCTTCGTCCGCCCCCCCATCTCGCGTCACCCTCCACCTTGGCCACTTGCCGGACAAGAAGGATATCAAAGCCCCATGGCCAAGAACCCCCTCCAGGGTGCATATCTCCCCTTCCTCCTTCTGTCGCCAGCATTGACCTTTCGAACCAGGTCGACCCAAACAACCCTCCTTGGCCCGCGTTTCGTGGCTATCACGAGTATTCATTTGCCCATGCAACCATGGGCGTCCGTCTTCCGACCATATTGGGAAAGGCAATCGACGACGCTTCGCGCACTCTCAATGAACAGTCCTCCGAGGACCGCATCGTTGACCTCGTGCAGTGCCTTGAAAGAATGGACACGCTCATGGGAGACTTGAGTGGAAATGCCAAGCTCAGACCAATCGTTGATGACGACGAAGCCGACGTCGCCCTTTGGAACAAAGAAATCGCCAAATACTTTCAAGGCGAGCAACGACGCCGTGCTGGCTGTTCGATGCTAACCTCTTCGTCCAGGCAAAGACTTTATGAACGCGCCTTGGCTTTTCGCCGAAGCTTACAAGTATCGTCGTTTGCACGAATGCTTCAGCGTGAGCAAGTACTGGAAGGACTATGACGTGTTCTATCGCCAAAAGGTATATCAATGCACCACAACACCAAGTACTGCTCACCATCATTCATAGTGCGACACGTTTTCCAGGTCTGCGGAAGCAGTTTTCGAGCTTTCAATGCGCTTCGCAGAACCTTTCAAGCAACCAGAAAACATCTCCGGTCAGGAGAAGACAGAAGCAGAACGACACATGTTCCTTGAACTAACCCAAGGTTTGTCTCTAGTGTCGCCAAATATCCCCCTTCTGGACTTTTATTAGTTTGCTTGTGGGGAAACTCCACCGACTTGTCGTTGCTCATCAACATGACCGAAGAACAAATCAAATCTCTGCAATCCACTGGTGGCGATCATCTGGCTGCGACAGAAAAGAACATTTTAGGAAATCACCTTAACCAGTTATGGGATACCTTTAGAGAACTTCGCGAGAAGACTGGCGGCCGCATCGACTTCGTTCTGGACAATGCTGGTTTCGAGTTATATTGCGATTGTGTGTACGGTACGTGCAGTGGCCACACGACGTCAAGAACTGCAGCTGATCGACGGATTTCATACAGCCGACTTCCTCATCCAGAGTGGCCTTGCAAAGCAAGTTAGATTCCATGGCAAGCGTTACCCGTGGTTCGTCTCGGATGTCACCCGAAAGGACTGGGAGTGGCTCCTGAACACTATGGTGTACGGTCACCTCTTTCCCAAAGCAACTGAGGCAGAGAGGGAGTCACTTAGGCGCCTTGGTGCCCGTTGGAAGGTCAGACGCCATCTTGTCTCTGAGGACTGCAATCCTGAGCATACATTCAGCAATACGAAAAGGATGGCAGATGGGTGTACGAGCAACATCCCTTCTGGTGTACTGGTTACACATTCTGGGATCTGCATAGCGAAGCGCCAGATTTATTCCTCCATCTCTCTCGCTCCGATCTTGTCTTTTTCAAGGGGGATCTAAACCATCGCAAGCTGACATACGATTGTGCTGCCCCGGCTAGCACCCCATTCGATGTCGCAATTGGACCGATGGCCAGTGCTGCCGGAGCTCCAAAAGTGTGCAGTTTACGAACCATCAAGAGTGATGTTGTGGTTGGGCTTGGAGATGATGGGGATAGAATGGCGGAGAAACTTGACAACAGTGAGCCGGGATGGAAAATCAGCGGAAAATATGTGAGACATGCGTTCGAGTCCGTTTGATCGATCTCTGATAGACTTGCTTGGCAGGCCGTTGTACTGCTATCAGAAGGTCGTCCAGGTGAAAAGGTTCGTTTTGCATGAAACGTTTCACACGCCAAACGAAGACTCGTTTGCGAGAATGTCCACCTCGATTACCTCGTGTGGGACATTGTGTATTTTATTTTTTTGTTCCCGGCGAAAGATTGTCGAATATGTATGTCTTTACTGCATGTCTACGTTACCTTGCAAGCAGGGTCTCTTACCTTGTACAGTGTTTGAGTAAGTACCGGAAAATTGATATCTTGATGGAGGTTATTCGTCGATCGATGATTTGCGGCGCAGCGGTGGGACTGCACAACACCGTTGTACAGCTTGGGGGAAAGCATTTATGTCGAAAAGCGGCCTCTGAGCATACACATATTGATATATGATTATTGGCTTGTCTGAGAAAGGTGATCAAGGTCAACAAGGAACCTGCCGATGATGGAAATACAGGTCCAGGAATGGGATACACGGATCTAATTGCTACGGAGAAATACAATGGTGACTGAAAGTCGAGGGAGAGGAAACTGGACGGTCAAGCATGAGCAACGCGAGTGCAGAGATATCCAACGTAGAACAAGGGGGTTGTGAGGTTCTTGTCAATCTATGTCCTCGATCCACTGCCCGGGAAAAGACGGTGTACTGCCAGAGGCCACCTCCGAGTGAACGTTCTGATTGCTTCTTCTCAAGTTGCGTTGAGAGTTGGTCGAATAAGAGTCACTGCTTCCGCCAGAGGCACCAGTACCACCTCCGAAAAGAGTATGGAAGAGACCACCACGGCCGCCTCCGCCAGAATTTCCAGGTGACCATTGGTGTGGCCCAGATGATGGATTCGCGCGATTAGAGTCCGAAGTCCCTCCAGATGGCCCTGTGGCAGGTTGCTGTGGCTGAGGGATGAGAGCAAACCTGTACGCCAAGAGTTATATGCGAGCATAGAAACACAAAAAGTCCCAAGCGAACCTGCAGACAGGACATGTACCGCTCGATTTGAGCCAAGGAAGAATGCAACCTTCGTGAAAGGGGTGCTTGCAAGGGAGCGTGACTATGACCAAGTCGTCCGGGTCTTCTGGATCCAACTTGAATGACTCTTTACAAACTGCGCAATCTCTTTCCAAGAGGGGGGCTACATAGAAGATTAGGAGGATGAATAAATGGGAAGGACGAGAAAAGACACACATCCTTCGGTCAGCACCTCTTTGTGCAAGTTGTCGATAATTTCCTCTGTGGCGGGCACTGGCCTTCCAGCCGTGGAATTCTCGGCGAGCTGGGTCAGTATTTGGTCGAGCGCTTTAGGAATATGAGAGGAGCCAAGGGAGGGATGACAAGAGACAAGCCTTCCTGGTTAAATACGTAATCGCCCCATCGTGCTGATGGCGGCACGCCCAAGAGATCGGCAAAAGGATCGCCATGGCCATGAGGTTCACGACCGAACAGAGCCAAGAGATACTGTGCCATTAATGGACCGGTGATGTCGCCGGGGGAGCGCATGTTATTGGTGTTGTCAGATTCACGACGTAGAAACCTAAAGAGGAAGATGAGATGGATCGGATGGGGGGAGGATGAAAAAGTACGAACTCGAATATGGTAGGAACGGGACGATCTGGCTGTGGTGGTGAGCGGCCCAGTGTATTAGGGCCTCCGAGGATGAAGGTTCTTGAGCTTCCGCCTGCGGGACCGGTGTGGAATTCGAAATGAAGGCCGGCGGCTGGCTGGAGGAGGTGGGGGTGAGAGGGAAGGATGCGGGAACAGATGACGGAGTGCGTACGGGGGAGTTGTCTCGTGGTTGCTGTGCGGGTGGGGAGCGAGAACGAGTAGAGGGAGAATCGTCGCTAGCTCTCCGAGAGCCTAAAGGAAATGAATTAGGTGGTGAGCGACTAGAGTAGGGAAAAGCGAACGGAAAAGGTCATGGAACGCGCCGGGAAAATCGTTGGGCGTATTGGGGAGGCGGTTCTGAAAATCACGAGGGTCGTCGGCTGGATTTTCGAGCTGCCGAGGGATTAGCGAGCGCAGATTAGTGGCAGGCAGAGAGGTGCACTTTTTCTACAAAAGATCCACGACAAGAAGCACAGATGGGGTCTGGTGTCTGTAACGACGAAAAGTATGAGTAAGAGTGGGTGTGGATGAAAACGAACCATTAGCGGTCTCATTTCTGCATGGCACTGTACGGACGTGAGCAAGCTTGGAGCAGGACAGGACGATACAGACCTGGTGACAGAACCAAAAGGAATCCCTGGACGACATGGTTGACGTTGACGCTGGACGATGGCGATGGCGATAGCAAAACAACACATGCCTATGACGCCAATTGGAAATCGGCAATTTCCGGATCACCGGGATTCTCAAAACTCGCTGTCATCTTTATGCGTGTCCTCGCTTGCCTTGTCCTGGCCATCGCCGCCCTCGCCCGTCCCGGCGGAATCCTCGGCCTGCTCGGCGGCGACCCCGACACGGCGACCCGTACCACCCACACCCTCAAGCACACCACCAGCTCCCCTGGATCGAGCCCGACCGACGGCCCGACACTCGCCGCGTCTTTGCCTTTACCATCGCCGCCGTCGTCGCCGTCCACCGCCCCGCCTACTGTTGCCGCCACCGCCGCCGTCGTGACCGCCGTTGCCTCTGCGCCGTCCGTCTCCCCGCAAAGCCATCCCGCCGATGCCTCGAGCAAGACATGGCAGATCGTCGGTATCGCTATCATCGCCGTCCTCTTCGTCGCCACGTCCGTCACCTGCGCCATGTTCTTCGACCGTCTCTGCAGGTTCCTCAAAGACGTCGTCTGTTGCACATCCAGCCCCCTCGTCTCGGAGGAATTCATAATGCAGCGGGGGTCCATCCTATCCGACTCGAAGGTCGACTCTGGTGACACCCATCGAACACGCCAACTGCCATGGAACTCTGACACCCGAGACTGGAACACACTACACCGACAATCATCCGACCCTCCTCCCGCCTAGCCACGCATACATCCCATCACGGAAGGCTTTTCTCCAAATAGTCAGAGATGAACATCCCCGCCGCGCCCACGGTACACACTGCCATGGACACATACAGCCTTGTCCTCGCAGGAAGCACTGTCAGAGCATGAGTATCATGGCACTCATTCTACGCTTTTTACGTTGCCTTTGTACGACTCCCATAGCGTCCGATTACGAGCGGACGGCTGTGAATGTACATGTTCCCGTGTCTTGTTTGACGACGACGACGACGACATGAGCGTTTGAGACGAATGAGGAAGCTACCCATCGCTTGCTTTCCCAGAACATGTTCACCGGTCTGGCAAGCCTTTCCGTTCCTCCTCGCCCCGCCCTCAGCGCTCAATGTCGTCTAGATCGAGCATCTCGGCACCATCGCCTCGCTCCACAGAGATCCGGGCGGGTGTGCACTTACAATAGCCGACTCTGCGCCCATTCTCGCCGATTGTCACGTCGGTGATTCGATCGCAGTCAACGGCGCATGCCTCACTGTCACCGACTTTCACAAGGAACAAGACGGTGGTTACTTCAAAGTGTGGCTGGCCAACGAAACCCTCGAGAGAACCGATCTCGGTGCGTGCCCATGCCCTCGTCCGTACCCCATTTCGATGTGCTTGTGCTAGGTCACCGCAAGGCCGGCGACCAAGTGAACCTCGAGCGTGCCATGCTCGCACATGCGAGGTTTGGCGGCCACTTTGTCCAGGTATGGCGACGCACATCGCGTCCTCGTTTCTATTCACTCGTTCCAGGCTCATGTCGACACCACTGCTACGATCGCTTGTCGAGTGTCAGATGGTGATTCTTTGCGACTGTGGTTCCAACTCCCCGAGCCCACTCCCGATCGCCCACCACTCATGCCGTACCTCATCCCGAAGGGATATGTCGCGATCGACGGCGCATCTCTCACCTTGACCGAAGTAAACGACTCCCAGCGGACCTTTGGTGTCATGCTCATCCGGCACACCCAAGAAAAGATCACGCTCGCGAAAAAGGCGGACGGCGAGCGCGTCAACGTCGAGGTGGACATGGTGGGCAAGTACGTCCGGAAGAGCGTTCTCGCCGCGTTGGGTGGTGGAGGCGAGGACGGCATGCGTCGACTGGTGGAAAAGGCGGTGGAGAGCCTTGCGGTGGTAAGAACAAACGTAGTAGAATGATGTGTGTGTCTAGCAAGTAGTACCCGAATCCGACTTGCACCGCGACCACCTGGCAATGGACGTTCCGCTGCGGAAAGTGAGTTTGCTCGACTCCTCGACCGCCTCCGTATCGAATCCCTCTCGATCCAGGTAACTGCGAGGGTCGACTTGAAGAGGCCAACTTCTCCAACGAAGCAGTCCCTCTCTCCGCCTCTCTTCCGTCCAAAAGCAAAGGTTAACTCGAGTAACCCGACCGTCCGGAAATTGTCCAGTTCGAGCTCTCTCAACGCGGCTTCCCACTTCAATAATGCCTCTTCCTCATCTCGCTCAAGACCTGGCTCGCCACTAAGGCCGTCCCGAATGCTGCCCAACGGGTCAGATCCAACCAGCTCTCCCAAAGCTCGCGTCATGGCCAGACCCACGTCACGCGCCGGAATGAATCCAGTCCAGTCAAACTCGAGCAGCCTAGAGGCCCGTCAGCGTGCTCTCACCACTGCGTCAGCCAACGAGAGACAACGAAGCGGGAGTGTGATTGCACTCCATCACGCACTTTCCATCTCTGACCTCAACTCCCCCCCTTCCTCGATACTGTCCCAGCCATCACCTTCAACTGAACTTCCCTTGCCAGATTACCGGCGGACGGGTGCTCCCCCAGTGCTAGCCCCAATCAAGATCAAGTCGAAAGTCACTGGTTTCGCCAAACCAGGAGAACACGCATCGCGACCGCTATCACCCCCTTATGCCACAACACGCCCGATACATATCCGTCCCAGGGCACCCTCAATAACGTCTAGCTTTTCTTTGAATGACCCACCATCCTCCACGTTTTACCCAATTACGACCGCTTCACCTGCCGCCAACCCCCACCGCTATACTCCTCGACGTGCACCGTCACCTTCGCGTCCTTGTACATCACCCATCTTTACCAGAGAACCACATCCCGCGAAGAAATTGCCTCTGGCCCCTAGAGTAGACCCCGTCTCTGTTCCCCTGCCTCCACACTCTCCCCCAATATCCGCACTTTCACTCTCTTCCAAATCATCGGTTTCAAGAACATCCGTATCTCTGAATAGCGACCAAACGGCTGACAATCCGTCCCATTTCAAACGCTATAGCTTAGAAGGCGTCGATCAACACAACACGTTCTTTTCACAGGCTGAAGGCAAAGCCCAGGCGAAGCGGGATCGTAGTCGCTCCAAAGAGAGGAGTCCCTGTGACCGTGGCGAAAGTGACGCTGAATCGGACGCACCTGAGCGTCAACTCAGGGCTGAAGCAAAGACCAACCGCAAGGTTCGTCGTGATGGAACCGTTTCCGGCAAGAGACTGAAGGATGTTCACAGATTGCGGACCTGGAAATTACGAATCGCTCTCTTTTAGTTATCAACGCGTCTTTGGAAACGACAAAGAACCGACAGGCGAAAGAGATCCGCGACTTGCGCCGCAAACTGAGAGAATCTAGGCTCATTCTCCCGCCGAAAACATACAAGGCTGTCACGTCTGCGTCGGAAGAAGATGACGACGACGACGACGACGACGAAGACGGCGACAGCGATGTCGCGGAAGGGGTAGACGAGACATTCCAAAGGGTCAGAGGGCTCATCGATGGCCTCATAGAGTCTGGGAAGAAAGCCCTGGAAATGCGTCCGGAAGACTTTCGGACGAGTCTGGCCACCAAAGTTCTGAATGCTGACGAACTGCGCTCTTGGCGAGATTCTGGGCAACGCTCCTTGAGTTTCCTAGACCAGCAGGACACAAACGAGGAGACGACACAGAGACATCTTGCGGTCGTCACTATGCCAGAGAGCATCGGCAGCACATCATCCGTAGAGAGCGACGGGGAACTTTCTTCAGAATCTCGGGAGCGTTCAGCGTTGCCCCCAATTACCATCACACATTCCTTATGACTTGCGTTGTCACGAGTCACTATAGACCGCGGAACTTAACTTCCTATACCCCACATCCGACACCAGTATCACGAGCATTCTCATATCTACCTAAATAAATAATTGGAATGTCCTGTGTCGAATACTGGGAACCCATGCCAGACACGTCAACCCATTTGCTCACCACGCTTCAATCTTCACTCATCCGCTGTGCGCGCTTGGCGAGCTGCCAATCAATGAGCTACTGGCGTCAGTGGTAACATAGAATGTACTCACTGCCGCAGCCAAGTCCATTTGACCAGACGGCGGTGGTAACTTCGCGGCGTTCGCCCTCGTGGTAGCCGAGTTCCCAGCAGGAGGCTTTGGGGCTGTGGGGATCGGAGGTTTGCCCGGAGGTTTGACAGCACCAGGCTTCGTGGCAAATGAAGGTGGGACAACTTTTGGTTTCGTGGCAACTGGCGGCGGCGGTTTTGCTCCGAGCGAACTTGAAGGTCGGGAACTCGGCGGTGTAGCTTCTGCAGACTCGTTCACTAAAACCGTCGGCTTTTTCCAAGGGGTCGCTGAGCCATTCGAGGGCGTAAGGCCAGGGAAAACTGCAACCGGTCTGGCAGATGCATCGGCCGTTACAGGCTTGGCTGTCACTACGATTTTGGGGGCTGCTGGCATAGGGGACACGGAAGGTGCCGAGGGAGGAGGCCTGCGAGCTGGTGGCGGCGGCGCGGCAGGTGGTGCTCGTGGTTTCTTGGGTACCAGCTCAAGATAATTATTGGGAGCCCATCCTTCTTCGCCGTTCTTCTTGACCAACCACCAACCATTGTCATCCTTCTCCACGAGTTCCACGACGTCATCTTTTTGCAACGACATTTCCCCTTCTTGTCCTTGAAAAGCGAACTTGGCTCGGTACAGCTCAGCGCCTGGCTCCTCAGGAGGCGGTGGCAGTGCGGGGTTCTTTGCGGGAGGTGGTGCTGGCGGCGTTGGGTTGGCTCTGACGGAATTGGACGCAGGCTTTCCAGGCAGGGGCTGAGCAACGTGCTGAGGTTTAGATGCTTTACCCGTCTAATCATATGTCATGGTGGATTGGTTTATACAATGTTGTCACACTCACGTTGGACGGACCGCCAGCACGAAGTAGTTTCCCTTGCGTGATTGGTTTGACGACACCCTGCTTTCTCTTGGCGCGGGGACGTGACGTACTATTCGGAGGCTCGCCAGATGGAACATGGACAGTATGGCTCTTGTACACATCATCTCTCAAAATTGTTTCATCCTTGATAAACTGTATTTGCTCTTTCTTGTCCTTCTTCTTAAAATATTCAACCCTGACTCTTGTAAATACACAACCATCGAACCATGAGTGGACACTCACGTCGGCCCGACGATAACATTGACGGAAGCTTGTGTTAGCTGGAGAAGGTTGGTGACAAGTTCAGTCTTGAAGTAGCAGTGCAAAAGGGGATCCCCTTCTTCTGATGTGTTGCAGTTGAAGACCTGACCAATGCAGTGAAGTAGACGGAGACAAGTTTAAGTTTGTTCTCACTAGCCAGTCATCCCGTAGGTTCGACATTGAAACACTTTTGATGGTAATTAGAGGTATTTTGCGTTCAAGTGAGGTATGTATCTGTCCATTGTTCTGCGTCGTCATTGCAATGTAAACAGCTTTGCTCGTCTAACAAAATGTAAGCCGAAGGTATCGGCCGAACGTTCGCAAGTTGGGCGTACCACAATCAAGAACCGCGGTGTTGGCTTGCTTGATCGCCCAAACTTTGATACTAGTAACTGTGCTTTCGAACTGAACGACACTTGATCGGCTATGCAGGACTGCTGAGCGGATAGTGTGGCGATGAACAAGTAAACTGACCTCCAAGCCCACATGCAGTTCGCAATTCCGTACCAAGGGCATTTTTGCCATTTACGTCAAGATAATCGCCCATGAACCGCCGATAGCTAAGGAGGCTAAAGCGTCTGCGTTCTTTTCTCCCTGCTAGAACTTGGTGTCCATATTCCCTAACTTTGGCGTACTCGATGCTCTCTCTGTTGTTCCTCCAGAAACGCTGGATTCGCTTGGCGCATTCATTCTTATATCTCCAATAATTCCGCCAGGCCCGTTGAATGCGAATGGCCATGTTATGCCAGTAACGGTCACGCATTGTTTCCAGCGCAAAGAGCTAAGTTGAAATTGGCAGGTATCGCGTGGAAAGGATGGTATAAACGTACCGTCTCGGGATTCTTGATAAATGCTTTTGTGGCACCCATCTGCCATTCTTCTTTGGAAATTCCAGTATCCTTGAGAATTTGTTCGCATCCAGACTTTGCGTCACCTTGCCAGATATATTCACCAGCATAAGACGTCGACGGAGATAGGAGGTAGAAACGCTCGACCATCTTTTCAAAAGTATTCCGGTAGGCGAAACCCGCACGACGAACACGGATGTTTTCTTGGAGCCCGAGATACTTAATTTGGTGAAGGATTGTCTTGGTATCATATTCAGTCGCACTGCGGTTCTGGTTTGGCTTGATCGTTCGGATGTAAGACGGTCGGGCTTTCATCAGGTTATCGACAAGTGCACCAGCGGAGGCCTGAGAATATTAATTGCATCTTACGATCGGCAACACAGGATACCTACCTTAATCCTATCCCCAGCCGTTGGCGGCCGTTTCTTGCTGTTCGGATCCGGCCTGTCTGGAAATAAGGCCTGCAGGAAATGGTTGCCACTGCTACCTATGAGATCGAAAAGGTCCTTGACTAAGGCATCCTTGTTCTTATCCGTCATGCCAGAGATGTTGTACATCACATCTCCAGCATAATGTTTCACGAGAAACTGCGCTCCACGGGCCTCAAAGTGGGCATTAGAAGATAACATGGCTGTGCGTTGTACAAAGCTATTGTCGGCGGCTGCAGGATCGGCATGCGCAGTGGCGCAAGCATCATTGAGTGCGGCGAAGATCCCTGGGGGTTTGCGTTCCTCAATGAGATCACAAACAATTTTGTTGTTGAAGTAGTTGATAGGCGTCCATTTTATTTGTTCCCTAACGTATTCTTCTTGCTCGGTCTTGAGAGTCAATTCGATAAAGATTTGTTGGAGCTTTTCGTTCACATAGTTGATGCACAACTGCTCGAATGAGTTGTTCTTTGGTTGCCGAGTATGTCATCTGTAGCGACAACGATAGTTGTCAACTTACCTCGAAAATCTCAAAACCAAAGATGTCCTGTTGAGTAGTTGAAGTAAGAAAGACATCGACCAGAGCAAATTACTACCTACCAATATGCCAATAACTTGTGCAGTGGCACTCCTCGGCTTCATCGAAATATTGATTCTTGACACTATCCACTCAAATAGATTGTTGTAGATCGCCTTTGCAAGCGCATCTCGGACCGCCGTGGCCTGAGCCGGATTTAGAGGTACGTCATAAATTGATCCCCGGCGCCCGCCTCGTTGCGTCTCGACGACCTTTGTGGTAAGAACCTTTTGAACCATGGTAGCGTCCGCCTCCATAAGGTAAGCGATGAAATCTGTCACGCCTTGATCACCGATGCCAGAGTTCCCATCATCCATTTCTCTTAATTGAACGTTCCCGAGCCAAAGGACGATGGCAAGCATTCGAAATATCTCGTTCCGTTCTTGTTCGCTTAGTCCAATAGTTCGCATGGCATTCTATGGCAAGATCAAGACGTTATTATTAACGGGATACGGAAACCACCCACGAGTGTGGCTGCATAGTCTTCAGTATCGTTGATGCCTTGCACTTCAAGACAGTTACTCATGCTCGTGTATGCATAGGACTCGGGACCTTGAAGCCCAAATTGTTCTGAATTTACGATGAGTGATGTGATTTTCAATCGTGTAGGATGACATATACCTCGCTGTTCCTCGGATGCAGCTTTTGTGAATTGGTAGAAAATATGGAAGTTTCGTTCGTTCTCTACTTGACCGACGACACGCCCTTTCTCCAGAAGGTAATTAGTAATCTGTGCACCCACAGGTTCTCCGAGGCTGTTAAACATGATCTCTAGATATTTTCCCTTGTGAATGAGGTGATCATCAACAGCACCAAGCACTCGGGAGAAATGTCATACATGTCGACTTGAATTGTTGTTACGAAGGGTTTTGGCGCAACCGAAGCTCTCCAATAATGGGTTGGTTGCCAAGACCATGTCTTTAATTTCTTGAATATTAGTGTCCTGACCACCGGAAACGGCGGCTATGTACTGCATGATGCGCTTCGCAGCCTCTGTCTTGCCTGCCCCTGATTCGCCTGAGATGATAACGCATTGGTTTTCGTGATAGGCATTCATGTTATAATAGGCAGATTCTGCGATTGCGAAGACATGTGGAGGGACCTCTAGTCGATTCTTGCCTTTATACTTGTGCAGCGTCTCGTCGGAGTAGATGCCGAGATCTAAGAATACAGGGACAGTGAGGCTGAAGACGGCAGGATTTGGTACTAGCTTGCCTTTGAACGGATTTACGGAGATGAGTACACCGCCGATGTAAGTGTATATTTCGCTGTTAGTCCAGCGTTTCTGAAGGTTGTCGTTGATGCTGTCGTTGCTGATGGTTGTAAGAAGGGTCATGTCCGACACGCCGACCTGCTTCTTCTTGAAGCCTTCCTTCCAATCTGCCTGTCGGATGCTGAGCGTGCCAACTTTGGCCTACGGAGATCTGAAAGTACCTTTGCTACTTTCGTGGCAGCAGACTTGGACGTGGCGGCCTTCTTTCCCGCCTTCTTGGATATGGCCTGCAGGGTGCTAATCAGACAGACTTGCCCGCGCGTGTCCGTTACGACGATGCTCACCATCTCTGTGATAGACCCAAGTGAACCCCCGAAACCGCTAGACACCGAGGTGTTGTCGGGGTCCTCTCCGGCTGCGGACATTAACTCAACTTATTACCACCATGGTCAAGCCTTCCGACGTTGTCCTCATCCTTGTCGGTCGAGTCCCGTTCTTACTGTCGACTGCTGCTCATCTCCTCCAGGTCGCGATCATTTTCCCTCCTGCAGCTGCCGCATTCATCACCGGTTGCAGCTGTGACTTGCTCATTAACATCTGCCTGACTATGTGAGCGCCTCTGCACTCTCTCTTACCTCCGACACTAGACGGAAAGCGTAGCCTTGGTTACTTCCCCGGTCATATCGTGAGCGGTGCGGACAGTCCAGTACATTTCACCTGATGTCCTTTTAGCACGCGTTCTGGCTTATTTATAAGAAGATGCAGGCGGAAGAACGCTACGGCCATGGAGGATTCATATGTAAGCGTCGAACGTCCTGAATTGAACTTGTGTACAACGACGTCCTCTAGACACAGGCAGCGGCAACTATGAGCCGCTCAACAACCCGCCCCAATCCGCTGCCCCCGGTTATGGTTCCGTTCACCAAGGCTGACAACTCCCATGAACTATTAAGCATACTTGTATATGTACGCTCTGTATACCGCCATGCATCTCTTTCCTGTCTAGACCAACTTGGTGAGGACCATCATGCGCTCAAAGTCTGCGAGGTTCATGGATTTGTCCGGCGAAGTGGAGAATGCCTCGAGCATTTCTAGCATCTTTGAAACGTACATTAGTAGGTCGGACGTCCTTCAGACGCGCCAAGCAACGTACTTGCTCTGTCTTGAGGTCTTCCTTGAGTAAGTCGGCGACGCGAGCGAGGTCCTTGACCGTGATTCGTTGGTGGTCGAGTTCGACATCCTGAACGTGAGGCAAGAATCTACTAAACTCTCGTCGGCACGACGCCTTCTGAGACTCGGTCAATTGCCTTGGAACTCCCATTCCCGAGTTCTTTGTGGGAGTCCTGCGAGGAAGCTTCTTTGCCCTTATGCCAGTGGATTCCTCATAATCATCGCCCGAGGCTTCCTCTGTGTCGCCCGACAGATACTCGTCGCTGCTGTCCGTGCCCGTCTCGCCATCTCCATCTACGACGACTTCGTCGCTCCCGTCAGTATGCTCCCCTTCAAACAGGGCAGCACACACCGCTCTCCAATCCTTCTTGCTTACCCCGTCGTTGCGTGTGTTCCGTGCCCCCCAGCCCGACGCGGCATTCTCGAACACTCCCATAATGTCATCATCGGGAACCAAGCCTAGGATGCTTAGAGCACGGGGAATTTCTGACAGGGGGATGTAGGATGAATCCGCGCCAGGAGGGTCTTCGACGATGAACCCGCCAGCTTCGCCATACCGAGAACTTGAAGCCCCAAATCCAGACTCTTCAACAATGAACCCTCCTGCGGGAACGTGAAGACTTGGTTGTAGTGGCGTTCCAGGCGGTACTATAGAATCGAAAGCACCGTCGATACGGCGTCTGAGGCGAGCAGAGAGTGCCACGAAAGACGGGTCATCTTCGTTTTCGGTTGGTGACATTCAAGTACGGTAGGGCTGACTAGCGATCGAGAGTCACAAGCTTCCTCTTGACCTCGGCTGCAGGCCCAATGACCACATCCTCAAAAGACCCCAATTCCCCTTTCAATAGTCTCTCAAATACAACAAGCAACCCTACCCTCCTTACCTCATCCTTGAGCGCATCCCGGTGTGAGAGACTCTGAAGATTCGACAAGATGTTTCGAATGCAAACAACACCGCGGTGCACAAGTCCCGGATCACCAATTGCTTCACTGGGATCCTCCTCCATCTCAGCATCATCACCAGAACGGACGTTAGGGTCGATGAGTTGTGCCAGCACGAGAAATGCTCGGTGTCGCTCCGTCTGGAGATCAAATATGGCTTCACATGCCGCTTGCGTGTTCGTTAGCATCGCCAAAGCCCCTGAGGCTGCGAGGCGTGTGGGCAAATCCTCTACGTCTGACATGGCGATCAGGACCTGGATCTTTGACTTGGAGGATTCGTCCCGCGACGTCCGCCCGGTTTCGTCATTTGCTCCACCAAATCTCTCAAAGACGTGCTCTGACCCTGCAACTAGGTTGCAGACAAGCTCAGTGGCCGCTCTGCGCATGAGCGTGTGGTCTTCTAGCATTAAAAGCTCGACCTTGTTAAGAACATGGGGGATATTTGCGACACGGGCGGCGAAAGTTGGTCCATGGGATGCAACATTCGTAAGGGCCATCATGGCCTCAAATTGCTGAAGGGTGCTCGCCGATGGATGAAGGAGCAATTGTGAGAAGGGTCGGATGGCATCGAGCACGTTGCCCTCGTTTGGCCCGAAGACTTGAATTGGCGGTGCGGTAATGGCAAGCTTCGCTAGTGCCTGGATGGCCGGCAGCATTTCTTGGGGAAATAAATCCGGAGATGAGACAGCTCGAATGGTGCGAATCAACGTCTTGGAACCTCCACCTCTCAGAATCTCCCCTCTATTCTCCCTGTTTTCTGCCAGGCTTAGAAGTATGTGACCGACAGACGACCGAATCCCTTGACTATCCAACCCGGATGCAGTGGCTAGCACGTCCAGCGCCCCGCAATCGATAGCGCTACGACACCGGGCCTGCACTTGGCGTTCGGACTCCAAAGGATCCAATGGTTCTTCCACATTCTGCGTGCCCGATTGCTTTCCGCTCTCGGCCATCCGCCGTAGCTTCGCAACCTGTTGCTGTTCCTGGCTCAACCGCGGCTTGTACGCACACAGGTTGGAGATAATCACGAGAACACAGTAGATAAGTGACGACTTATTCGTCACGTCCATTGCAGCCTTCCGTTTAGGAACGAATGAAAAGAGTCGCTTTAGGAACGCGTCATTTGTCAAGTTCTCCTTGACAGACGAATTGATGCTAAGGTGCGCCAACCCCTCCACCGCCTCACTGAGGCAAGCATCGATGTCCTTGCTGTTCATGATCATGTAGCTGAGCTGAGCTGCAAGGGTGACGTCTTCTCGTGGTAAGACACCAGTAATGGTAGTTCCAACAGAAATAGCTGTCGCATCGCCAGAAGACCCATGGGCTAGTTTGACAATCGTGAGGATCGCCACTGCGCGCAACACATCATCTGTAGTTTGAGACGACTTTTTTTGAAGCCAGGCGATAGATTCCTCAGAAAAGACCTGCCGACAATGCTTATGACTGCTAGCTTGTGCATATAGACGAGCAAGCGCGAGTAATACCGATGGGGATGAAGCTATTTCCAGGGTGGTGAGGAGATCGACGAAACCGTCTTCCGTGAAGATCTGTGAAGCAGATTTCCAGTCGACCTGGAAGAGCGCACAATGAAATGAGGCAGCGGCAAGTAACGCATCCTCGCGAGACTGCGACAGGTTGCTTGCAATCAAGGGTTGGAATACGCGAAAGAGGGCGAGTGTGCCTTGGTCTGGCTCGTCTGCCCCTGGCTGACTTTTCTCCGAAGATGTAGACGCCCGAACACCCTGGCAGAACGCGGATAGCGTGAGGTATGCTTTCGAGCGCGAGGAGGCGGGTTGAGACGGCGTGAATGCAGCTATAATGTACGATAGTTCGTCAGGGAGTAGCGAAGACGGGTCCTTGGACTTGATGACATCCATGTAGATATTGAAGCCGCCGGTTTGCCAAGCAATTACTATCGCGTCTCCAGCCTCCAACCTAACTGATACCATGAGTGAAGGCGCTCCAACATCTACTACGCACGGCGCAAGAAAGGGTACAATCAACTCTGACCACACAGTTTTATTCAAGCTACCCAATGGCGAAGTCCGTAGTATCAAGGTCGAGAAAGACTCGTAAGTCACTGTTTCGTGAATGACTGTCTAACGTAGCATCCCATGAAGGACTGTATCAATGGGAAGAGTGGGCTCGTTTCATGCCAACGAGATCATCGGGCAACCCTATGGTTTTGCCTATGAAATACACGAAAAGAAACTCAAACGTTTACCTCCCCGTACAATGGACGAAATTGGTTGGTAGGTTGTTATTCATTCCTCTAAACATTTGGCTAATCATCCAATGCACGTAGAAGAAACGGACGCAACGAATGAGTTAATTAACGACGGGGAGTTCGTTCAACCATTGACCCTGGAAGAAATCGAGGCGCTCAAAAAGTCCGGTGTCCATGCTTCAGTATGGTCATGTTGCACACCATAGCAAAAGCTACATGACTCCCCAGGAAATAATCAAGGCTCAAATCGAGCAACACGCGAATTACTCCTTGAAAACGGAGTACAGCAAGGACAAATACAAGAAACGTAAGGAGGCAAAGTACGTGTCCGAACCAGTATATTGAATACCGATAGCGACGATTCCCATAGATATTCAAAATCTTTCGAGACAATCGAACCCACGATATACAATATCTGTGAATACTGGTTCAGGAAGGATCAGAACAGGATACGAGACATCCGCCCCGATACTCTCTCTCAGATGTTGAATTTGGCCAACGTGCGTCCAGGTGGACGCTATATTGTGGTCGACGATGCTTCTGGGTTACTGGTCTCATCTGTTCTTGACAGGACAGGATGCAAGTGAATTTCATCACAATTAAATATTTCATCTTGACCTTTTTCTAGGCAAAGGGCGAATAATCTCCATAAATGATGCTGATTCACCACCTGCATATCCCGTACTGACACTGATGAACTACGAGAAGGAGACTCTGACATCGGCTCTGTCAACCCTCAACTGGGCCACGGCCCAAAAAGATTATTCCCCTGGTAAATATTTCTTTGGGCCTGACCGTCGCAAATTATGACTGACTTTACACTTCACAGTAGTGGCACCACTTGAGCCCACGTCGGGACGTATTCGTTCAGAGCGTCAGCGTGTGCGGCTCGACAAACGAAAATCGACCTCAAACACGTTAATGAGCACACGGCAAGAACTGTTTGCCGGGGAATTTGACGGGCTTCTCGTCGCTAGTGACTATGATCCATTCGAGATTGTAGAGATGTTGTCACCGTATCTGGCTGGGTCTGCTTCGATTGTTGTGCAAAATATGTTCCTCCAGGTACACTATCGCTTGTTTTTCAGCCGTCATCACTTATCGCACTGTAGCCTCTAGCAGACCTGCAGGTAAAGATGCGGCTCGTCCCTAGTTATCTTGCACCTTCGATCACCGAGTCATGGTTACGTCGCTATCAAGTTCTTCCTGGACGGATGCACCCAATGATGAATGCGTCCGGTTCGGGGGGATTCCTCCTTCACTCCATCAAAGTGTATGACTATTTGGATGTCGCAATTTACCTACGGCTAATTTGACACCTTGGTTTCACAAGGTATGATGACCCAAATGCTACGGCAGCTACATTTCGACAAAATTTCAAAAAAGCTCCGGAGCCAACATCGGAACTTCATTCTCCTATGCAGATGGATCCAACAGGATGCGGTGACACCGATTGCGAGGCGCCCCAGTCGGTATGACGAGAAAGAAAGAAATCTTTAACAATTTACCACATTAGCGCGAAACAGGGGGTGGGAGCTCGGGAAAGATAGCGGCGATAACCTGCTCATAACCTGTTAGTTGGCATGCAACATCTATGTTGACTTAAGCGCACCTCGTCAGCGATGGTATAGGCAATATGTTGGTTTAAACGCCGGTTCTGTAGCACGGCGAATATGCGTCGGGCCCCCCGACGGGCGTTTGAACGACCTATCATATTGGCAGCCAGGTCTGCCCCAAGTCATTTGGTCAGCTCACACTCTTTTCTAATTAGCCCAATCAAACCTGGTACTAGTGCCGAGAGTTTGCGATTAGCTTCATCTCGACTCCGAAGCTTCTCTTCGGTGGTGCGAGGTTGCAAAGGCACTCTCAGCTCACCCCCGGGCCATATATTTTCCCGGATCATGTTGAGCATAGGAAGAATACGGCTCTCTTCAAATAGAGCGTGTGTACTCTGGCGTACCTTCCTGAGAAAGAAAAAGAAATGTGAGTTATCTTGCGAAGATTACTTGACGACTAACTGTTCGATTGTATCCCCAAAAATTTGCTGAAGGATGATCACAATTGCTTGACGACGGAGCCAATTGTTTTTCTTGTGGAGCTCGAATACAGCAAGCACCAAATCACAGATTGGGGCGGAAAAACTGGATGTGCTTGTTTCTCCATTCAGCGGCCTAAGGTCCCCTGGCATTGGCATGAAAGTATCAAGGGAGGTCGCCTTTCCAAATCGTTTCATTGCTTGTGCAATAATTTCTTCGTCATTGACTCCTGAGTCGACAATCCCGGTAAACTCGGCCACCTGCCGCGTGAGTCGCTGGATCATTACATCCAGCATAGAAGGCCCAAAAAACATATCATCGATGCTTTCGGTGACAGACCTATACATTGACTGGACGATATTACGTCCAGAGGATGTTCCTTGTCCTTTGCCAGTGTCGTCCTTTACCTCCGAGGCAATGAAAGGCGAGTCCCTCGAAAGAAACACACGAAGTTCTGCGCTTTCACAAACCTCGAGAATTGAAATCAGACTCTGTAAAGGTGTTAGAATTGGAACGGGTCTCAACGTACGTGTTGCGCACCTGAATATATTTCTCCAATGCTTGCTTCCTAGTGTCAATGAAGTTCCCGGAAAGTGAGGTTACCAACCGCTTTCCAGGAAAATCTAGGTTGCGAACAGCAGTATAAACGTCACGAAGCTTGTTGTGCATTCGCAGGAACTCATTGTACCGCCGTGCAACAACCCAGCCAGATGAGAACGTTCCGTCCGGAGCTAGTTGTTGTACCTCAACAAGGTATCGAACCACGGACTTCCCTTCCTCCTCAGCGACAGTTGAACTGACGATAGAAACTTTTGTTCTATGGGGGACGAGGCGGTTAGCGGATTCTTGTTGTTCGTACTGGGCCTTTTGAAAGTGCAATTCCCTGAGTTCTCTAATCATGGAAGACTTGGCTTTGCGAAGCAGACGAAGTTCTTGAGTATCCCCCGATAATTCGGCCTTCTTAATGAGCGTATCAAGTGTCGCCGCGTGGACATCCAAATTCAATATTTTCTTGCCGAGACGGGCAATTTCATACGAAAGCTGGAGGTCGCCAGGTCCTGCAAGCTGGAACCCTCGTTCAATGGCATGGTTGCTCTCTGTCGTGTCATCTTCTTCAATTTCTTCGTCAGCATTCGGGTCCTCCTCATCTCCAAACATTCCTCGCGATTTCCCCGCCGAAGGGATAAAAATGTCTGCCTTCTCAGCATGGTCCTGAGGTTGGCCAGAGTGCTGGTCAGTTGCGATGATGTCGGTCAATGCAGCCTGAATTGCTTCCATACGTTCAAATTCATCAATACTGAGTCTCCCGTCGTCAGGGTCGTTGAAGAGTGGTGCACGCGGAACGTCCGAGGATGAGTCCGATAAGGGTGCCATAAGAACATCGATGTTACTACGAGATGTCGTGGGTGGCGAACAAATCAATGGACCCTGCACCGAGTGAGGATGCACCGAGGAACGATCCGATGAGACGAGTGACGGCAATGACTCGGAACGAGGTATTTGCGGTTTGATCCATGATGATGCTGCGAGAGGCGCCACGACGGGAGACAAGTCAAGGTGGTGTGATTTACTGATTGACGTTGATGGTTCAATCTCGGGATTACTGAACGAAGCGTCTTCAATGACTCGAAACCACAACTGTGATTTCTGGAAATCCTCAAAATCCCCCTCCATTTCTTGCTCCACCTCCTTCTGAGCCAACATGACACTTCTGCGAACTTTCTTGTTCTCAACGATACTGGGCATCACCTCGTTGGAAGCATAGCTTCGAATAGTGTCGACATGCTTTCGTGAGATCGGGGATAGGGAAGGGTGTGGCGGGGTGACAGAGAAATACAGATCATTAATCAGGCGTATGTCCTCTCGTAAGGTAGTCGAACTGGAGGGACCTTGAATTGGATCGTCTTCGTCACCAGATGTGTAGTCTACCAACTCCAATGGATTCTTGAAGCTTTCTACAGTTAGCCAAAACTGCACGAGTAGCGAACGATGACGACGATCCATAAACTCCATGAAGTACGAGAGGGATGTCGGGTTCCCTAGAACGTCTCTGAACGAGACTCTGGGTCGTGCGCGGGTCTCGCGTGTGACAGATGCCTGGTTGAATAAAATACGTGAATGATGTGTGCAGAAGAACCGTAAGCGATGCCCACCGAATCTTGTTCACCGCCCAGGACAGCGATGCGTTGCTCGACCGTGCGCTTTGCAGTATACAATCTGTCCAAAAATGCCACAACATCCTCAGTCCTCTCTCCGTCTATCCAATCTTCTTTCTCGTGATTTGCTATTTCGGAGTTAATCTCTTGCTTCAACACGGTAGTCAAACGACGCACCAAGTAACAGCCTTGTCCTGCGAATTTCACCCATCACGTCGTTTTTGAGACGACGCGCGTCCAACAAGGAGGAACAACGATTGATACTTCGAAGAAAAGACTCGAACTGACGAACGTCGGTACGAATGGTGATTACATCTCCTCCGGGAGTGACTGTCGACGCGATGCGATGATGACGTCGTGGTGATTGTGCTTCGAGGACGTTTCGTACCTTGGAAATCAGCTTTCTACGAAGAGTGAGAAAAGACACGTCCCCTGACGGAAGAAACATACTGCTGGTGTATCGCAGCTCCAGCCTAGGATTTACATCAGAGGGCGAGTAGTAGGAGAGGCAGCGTACACTGACCACCTGTTCAATGGTACGGTTCCAGAAATCGGGATCTGTGACCATATCCATTATTGGATAGAGGACAGTGCAGGTCACGACTTCTCGGACGACTGTCTTGAGGACTTTGCTCCGCGCCTCGTTCTCTGGTAGAATATAAGGGAGGATGCGGTCTACTATGCTCCTCAAGTGTATTTCCTCGTTCTGCTTCGTGAAGGTGGACGAAAGATTGTCTACAGCCGGATGCAACCTTTCGCCTTTTCCGACATATCGGCTAGCCAAGAGCATGTCAAGCTCCTCTGACTGAGTGAGATGGCGCTCAAGACCTGCGCCACGAAGAGCAACTTCTGACTGACGGAACTGTTCGACATGAGAGGTGACCTTGGGCAAGATTCGTTTGACGAGGAGTGACGGAACATCGACGGTTCCCGCGCGTTGCAAGAGTTGTGCGAATGCGACGTGCAGCGTCGCTGACACAGCAGTAGGGAACGAAGGGGAGGAAGAGATATCCTTGTACCAGGACTGAACAAAGTCGCGGACGACGAGAAGCATGATATCGCTCAGACTGGAGGACACTGCAGGCCTGCCAGGACACAACGATGGCAGCGGTTGGGGGGGTTTGAGTGACCACTGAGAGCGGGTGAGGACCGCTTGCCAGGCTGCGGGGGTCGAGAAGGCAAGGGGACGGGCGGCATGGGCGAGGGGGTTTGCAGGCGCAAAGAGGTTCGAATCGAGGGAGTAAGCAAAGTAAACGTGGGCGAACAGAAAGGACACGACGAGGAAGAAGAGGAAGAAGGGAGCGATGAGGAGGAGGAGGAGCGGCGAAGAAACGATTCGGAGGACGACTGGGATGCACACGGCGAGGACGCCGACGAGCAGAACGGTCCTTGTCGTGATCACAGGATAGCCGCCATCCGTGGTCATTGTCAAGTCGGCAAGCGGAACCGAACTGACTCGCTCCCCACCAGGATGTCCTCCACACGCCCTCTCTCCACCGCAGAAGGTTTCGTGTGCGGTGGTTTTGCCGCCTGTATTGCCGTGAGCATCGTTCCATCGTTCCCCTGCGCTCATATCCCTCATGAAACCGGCGAGCAGGTCACGTTTTCGAATCCTCCAGAAGTCGCAAAGACGCGCCTGCAACTCCAAGGCGAACTAGCAAAGAACGGCGGCCAAAAGGTCTACAAGAACGCCATCGATGTCCTTGCCAAAACGTGGAGAAACGAAGGCATCCGAGGTCTCCAACGCGGCCTCGGCGCTGCGGTAAGTCCTCCCTGCATATTTTGCCAATGTCACCCTCACGTCTTTCCAGTATGCATACCAGGCAAGCGTTTTACTAGCCTTCTTTCAGCCTCTCTGACCCCATTCCAGATTCTCCTCAATGGTTCACGCTTAGGCAGGTTGTTCTCTGTCGTGATGGCTTGCAAAGCTCAAGTAAATCAGGATTCTATGAGCCGTTTCGACGGACAATAAACCGTGTCATAAGCAGGCCTATAACTGATCAGATTCCTCTGACATCTATAGCAGCGGGCGCCGCTAGTGGGGCAGTCGGCGCTGCCATAGGAAACCCACTCTTCCTCATCAAGGCACGCATGCAAGTGAGTCCTGCGTCTTCGCGCGTAAAATCGCTGACTGTCTATGCAAGGCATATTCACCCGCATTGCCAGTCGGTGCTCAACGTCACTACAAAAACTCCTTCGACGCGCTTTCGACGATATATCGAGCCGAAGGATTCCGTGGTCTCGTTCGCGGTATAGATGCTGCTATCCTTCGAACCTCCATGGGCTCGTCTGTTCAGCTCCCCACCTACAACTGGACCAAGAACCAACTTGTTACACACGGTATCTTACCCGCCAACAGTATCTGGACTTATTTGGCTAGCAGTTCTGTATCTGGTGTCTGTGTGGTATGTATGTCGCGATACGCATCCTCGCATGCCATTCTAATGTCTCGGGCAGTGCATTGTAATGCAACCGGCAGACACCGTAAGTGTGCCAGGCCTCGCGCGGGGTGCTACAACTGACATCCCCATCAACCATCAGGCACTCACTCGGATGTATAACCAACCAACCATACAGTTACCCAATGGTCGTTTGCAAGGTACACTATACAAGAATCCCATAGACTGTCTCTGGAAGACTTTCAAAGCCGAAGGCATATTTGGGTGGTACAAGGGCAAGCAAATTTGCCGTCGGTCCTCGTTGTCATTAACATTACCTTGAAACAGGTTCCACCGCACATTTCTTGCGCATTGCTCCACACACGTAAGTGATGGGATGCGGATCAATCCACATTCTGACGACTTTATGTTATACAGAATCATCACCTTGACTTCTAATGACATCATTCTTAGTCTTTACAAGGAGTTTGTAGTAAAGCAAGGGCTGATGTAGACCTCGCGCCCGTCTAGACAGGATTAGACTGTTGGATTTTGCTCTACCATTTTGACGTAATATTCTGCTTGGCGCCGAAAGAGGGCTCGTAGCACAGTGGTAGTGCGTGTGATTCCAGTCCACAAGGTCATCCGTTCAATCCGGGTCGAGCTCACTTCCCCTGTCAAAGCCATTTTTGACTAGCACGAGTGGCATGTACAGTACGACGCTAGTTCATCGTCGGAGAATACTACTATTTGACCAATGTCCATTTAGAATTCCTTCTCGTGCTCAAATAAACCTCTCCACCTGAGGCGCGATCCATCCATGCAGACGCCTGTGAGGGAATCAAGTTTGTCACCTGTAGACCAGCCCTGATGTATCAGCCTACTCGAGTCACAGAAAAGAGATCAACTTACAAGGTATCGTTGACCAGGTAGAAACGGACTTCGAGTGCAACCCTCCAGTGTAGATGCCCCGGGAATCTCCCATACAGTAACTTGGGCCGTTCGCTCGGATGGATACTTGTGTGTTTGAGCATCATTGACAACGATTACGCAGAAAGCCTTCACATCGCGTGGTGGGCAGATTGACTGATATTCCATTAGCGTTCGACAGAATTTCGACAATCAAGATCTATGGTTTTCGTACCTCGAGTTCTTGTTCAACCTCCCTCGAAACACCATCTCGTTCCTGGACAACTTTTTCTCTGATATGCCGAGCCAACCAACCAGCGTCGTCATGTCCGATGGATGACATAATGCTCTTGGCTGCCTCGATGTCTTCCTGCAAGGTATCATATATGTCATAAATCCTGTCAGGCGGTCCATCTGTTTGATTATAAGCATCCATTACTCGCGCCAAAACGCATTCCTTCACCGTCGTACCCAGGTCTGAACTTCGAGCCCGCGTGTTGCTCGAGACGCTCTGCAAAGTCAAGTAACCTAGACCGGCGTTGTTCATATTCAGACCATAGCTTTGAAGCATGCGACTCTCGCTTCGTCTGTGGAGAGTGAGTATGCACGTCAATGAGAATTCAGCTTGCAAACCTTCCACTGAGTGCTTAGCCTCGATTCCTCTTTAGCATCATGCGGCCCCACTCGTTGTTTCTGACCGTCGGTATCCTCGACGAACTCGATGTACGCAACAGGGTATGCCTAGCTCGGATGTCAGAATCTAATGCCTGGAAGCGCACATGGTCACACCTTTATGACTGTAAGCACCATAACGGCGACATTGCCGCCGTCCGCCGTTAAGCTATTTAGTGTCGCAACAAACGGTCCACGCTGGAAACCAAGCTTCGCGTGCCACGGCGCCATATGGGTCGAATTTCCGGTCAACAAGAGAACACTGGAGTTGTAGGCTTCCAGGACTTCCGAGCCGTCCTTTCTTTCCGCGGAGAGCTACCAGTGACCGGGTGGATCGGGCGTATCATTCAGAGCGGCTAAACTAACCTTTGCACCTGCAACAGCAATTTTCCTACCTATCTTTATTTTGCCCTTTTTTACACCCCGTGCCAGGGGGGCATCGATTCGCGCACGTAGTCTATACCAGCCATCCGTTACCTCAAGTTCAGGACACATCTGGACTGGTGCCACTTCGGAACCATCGGCAGGCCAAATTATATCCGAGATGCAGAGCACCATGGGGAATTCGGCGGACGCATCTCTGGTCGTTATCAGTCGTAATGATGGACGGGATGAGCTGTTCAAGTCCCGCTCGTATCTGACGGAGTGTTTAAACTACAAGGTCAGAGTCTCCCAGGTCAGTCCGCTGACCTGTACATGAACTGACGAATAACTTCTGGCCAACACCAACGTTTCCTCAAAGGGTCACTCTCACTCGTAGGGTCAAGAGCAACCATACCGGCCAATTTCCAAAGGATTAATGGCCAGTGATTGTCAACCCATGCTTGTTTAGCAAGTGTACAACCCTTTGCGTGTAATTCTTCCAGGACGGCAGAGCGAGCTAAGACAAGAGACGAGGTCGGATCTGGCGCGTTCGGAGGAAAGCGAGAACGAGTAGTGAATGCGTAGAAAGGAGCTGTCCGAGGGTTCACTTGACAAAGCTCCTTGAAATTTCTGGGACAGGTTATTAGGATGAACAGAGCAGCCAAGAGGCAAAGAGACGGACATTCCCAGATCCTCTAACTGCTGGGCACTATAGGCCTGTGGCCGCAGGCCCGAAGTGGCAAGTGTCTGTCTACCGGGAGGGTGCTCTGGCAAAAAAGGTGAGTTGTAGAGGAAAATAGACATCCATAACTTGTGCTGACTAAGATCAAAGATCCTTTCGTCATTGCTTCGCTTGCATTGTACTGGCGACAATGTGATTGAAGGCGGGTACACGCGGTTTACGGTTATTCTCGGACTAGGTTGATTTGAAGGAAGTACGGATACTGTTGGAGTGGTAGACTTGGCGGCCGTTTTGAATGGGGTTACGAATTTCGATCTCGTTATGGCACCCCCATGTCGAGGGGTAGAACTCCACTGTTTCTGCGTCGCGACGAGGTTGGCGACGGAAGACGGGCGTAAGGGTGATTGAGAGGGTACTGGTGCAGAGGAATGATAGCCACGGAGAGGTGAACTCACGACGGGAGTCGATGTTGCGGTGATCAGGGGCGATTTGAAAGGCCTTGTTTGGCGCTTGACGGCTAGGCTCTGCAATGGGCTGGGTGATTTAGAGGGAGACAGATCCGCAAACGCGGATCTGATCGAGTAAGTGGGAGTGGGCGTGTCGGGTGCCTGCGACAGTGCGCGTTTTGCAGAGGTGAATGTTAGAGGTGAAGGAGAATCGGGCTCGTCGATGGTTTCTTCCTGCCATTTTCTCATTTTCTCTTGGGCCTCGCGGAGTGCTGCGTCCGAAGGGATGAAAAGCTTCGCGTCTTGACCGGCTCTGTGAAAGCCAGGCATTGCGGTCGCTGCGGCGGTGAAGCCAAAGAGGGGAGGAGATGGCTGTGGGCTGAACCAGTCTTCGTCGGAGGGTGCGTGTATGCGGATGCGTTTGTTGGGGTGCATGACGATGATGGTGGTTTGGGACAAAGGCGTCACGCGTTTACGCCCGTCTCCCGTCCTCCGTGTAGATCCACCGCCACAGCAATCCCTATGAATGGCGCACGCACCCCGAAGCCCCCCCCCCCCCGCCCCCCCCCCCCCCCCCCCCCCCCCCCCCCCCCCCCCC